>OY294045.1:92048794-92186129 GCA_958510825.1 Brachypterus glaber | reverse complement strand
CCGTTCAAGTATTACGTAACGCAAATTGTACCAAAATTCATACACCGGTTCTCGCGTTATTATAGATTATAGAGATTTCATATTTTGGCTACCCCCTAATAGGGGGTGTGTTAGGGGGGGGTAGCCAAAATATGAAATCTCTAGAGCCTTGAATAACGCGAGAACCGAGGTATGAAGTGTATGAATTTTGGTACATTTTGCGTTACGTAATACTTGAACGTTCCCTAATGAGTAATGTACATTATGCATATAACCTACTGTATGATTGGGAATAAAATGTATTTAAGGAAACGCTCGAGGAAATACACAGGGTCTCCCGACATACCGACAAACTTTAAGTGGTGGTAGAGGACAACAAAACAAACATGTTTTGTTTTGTAAACATGTCCTCAAATAAGCCGTTTGGGCTTTAAAGCAAAAAAATGATTTGGTATTATTGTACAAAAAATGTTTAGGTGGACAATAACTAAATCACTTTTGCTTATTTAGGACTGTGTTTTATTGACAAATAAAATTTATTTGTTTTTTTATTTATTTAAAATGATGGTTTACAATAATTGTTTAAAATGTTGACCGTTTGTTGAAAATTCACAATCACAAATTTTCAGGACAATCTATATGTTATAGGTTATAAATCTGTATGGGGCTAGGAAAATTATTTTATACTTTTTAGTCCATTATAAAAACGTGTTATGTTAAAACTAAACAAAAAATTTTTGTTTTGATGTCCTCTACCACCCCTTAAAGTTTGTCGGTATGTTTTCGGGACACCCTATATAATAATTACGAAAAAACAATTTAACATTACGTAAAAGGTTGCCAACTTAAATTGCTAATAAAATAATTATCTACAATTAAAAAACTGCCTCGAATTAAAATGACTAACACCGTTCAGTATTTATTTAGATCGCAATGTGTTCCTATTTTAGTTTTTGTTTTCGTAATTGTCATAGCCAACTGCCATTCATAATTACCTTACGAAACACGTGAATCGGACAAACAAATGAATGAGTCAGTCGAGGAACGTCTGGCGAGTATAGAAGCAGCTTTAATTCGACGTTGCCATGTTAGGGGAAACATATTCATAGACCACACTGTTTTACATATTACTATTATTTACAAGCGCCTATATGCAGCCCTCTGCGCAGGATTTTGTTTTGGTTTTTTCTTGGTTTGGACTTTTTTTTTTAATGAGGGGGCCTTGGTTTACGTTAACGTTGGTTTGGCGTCTGTTTGGTTTGGACTTTTTTTGTAAAAAAATGTTTTTATTTAAAATAACATATTGAAAAACGGTCAGCGCATGCGCAGTTTATCAAAACGCGGCATGAAGAGCTGCACATAAGCGCTCCTCACTGTTTTACATATTACTATTATTTTATCTTGAATAAAAAGAATAAGCAGAATGTTTGCAGCTATAAATTACAGTGAGATGAGTCTACAGATATTTTTCAAGTGGAAAAACACAGAAATACTTGCACTTAAAATGGCTTTAAAGTCCAGAAAAGAAATTCCCTAATTGTCCCTATTGATTTTCTGCTAGAAGTCTATAATAAAGCCAATCAAGTTGTTTTATTGCTGTGTAGAAACCGAGGGGCTGACCGCGAGGAAATCTTTTGTACAAGCCAAAGGAACTCAGGAGGAACTCTTTGCAAAAGGGAGGAACTCTTTGCAAAATGGAGGAACTCTTTGTAAAAAGGAACTCTTTTGTACAAATTTCAGACGCGGTCAGAAAAAATTATTATTTATTACTCTTGTGGATTAACGTTCTTATGTTCAAACTAGATCAGCCGTTACAAACACTTTATCAAAACATCCTACCTTTGGGCGCCAATTTCTTTTTTGAAGGGGTGCAAAGTTTGATAGAAAACGTCAGGGACAAAGTTTTTTTTCCTGAAGGTAATTTTGGAGCGCCAATTTTTGTTTTGAAGGGGCGTCAAGTTTGGCAGAAATCGTCAGGGACAAAGCTTTTTTTATGGAAGGTAATTTTGGGGCGCCAATTTTTGTTTTGAAGGGACGCCAAGTTTGGCAGAAACCGTCAGGGACAAAGCTTTTTTTCTGGAAGGTAATTTTGGGGCGCCAATTTTGATAGAAACCGCCAGGGACAAAACTTTTTTTCCTGAATGTAATTTTGGGGCGCCAATTTTTGGTTTGAAGGGGCGCCAAGTTTGGCAGAAATCGTCAGGGACAAAGCCTTTGTTTCGTGAATTATATGAAGGTATTTTATTGGCGCCAACTTCTTTTTTGTAGGGGCGCCAAGTTTAAACCGTCAGGGACAAAGCTTTTTTTTTTGAGGGTGCCTTATTGGCAGTAGTGCTTACACAGCGGTAATTTCTACGGCTTATTTGCCAAAAATTACCCCTTCCAGAGAGGAACTCTTAAGGAACATAGGAGGAACTCCCAAGGAACTCTGGAGGAACTCCGAGGAACTCTTTGCAAAAAGGAACTCTTTTGAACAAATTTCAGAAGCGGTTAGCCCCTCGGTAGAAACTGAAAATTTGGCGATAGTTTTTTTTTACTTTACTCGCAATCGTCATACGGATAAAGATACACGGTGTATTTGAAATAGCGTCGGAAATTTTAACAGATCATTCTACATGATAAAATATGACAAAAAGTTCCTATAAACATATGTCTAAAAATGCGTCATAAGGGAGCTACGCCCCTTTGAAAGTGGCTAAAAAAATCGGTTTTAATTTAATAACTCAGGAACCCTTTGAGTTAAATTAACGAAGTTTTGCACGTGAATAATTCCTAATAAGGTCCATCTTTGTATGTCATTTTCACGTACTTATCTAAACCAGGGGTGTGCGAAACGGGGGGGGGCCTCTTCAGTTTTTTGTCCAAAACTTTTTTCTGTGTAACTTTTTTGCAATTTTATTTTTTAAATATGATTCCTCAGGTCAAGATACATAAAAAAGGTACTCTTGTTGTAATACTGTAGGATTAACCGTTTTCGAGAAAAATTCATTTGAAGGTGAAATTCCACGGTTCGAGGACGAAAAATTAAATACTAAAATGTTGAAAACCAAAATTTTAATGATGCAGGGCGAATGTACATTAAAAGCTAAGAAAAAAACCTCATATACAGGTACTTCCAAAAATCAATCCTAATGGAGCTATGGTCTCCTAAATATGCACCATTTTTAAAGGGCCATGGTAGCTTTAAAAGCGTTTTTTCGACCTACATGTATGGAAACTTTTTTTCTTAGTTTTTAATGTAGAATAACATTGCATCATTAAAATTTTGGTTTTCGACATTTTAGTATTTAATTTTTCGTCCTCGAACCGTGGAATTTCACCTTCAAATGAATTTTTCTCGAAAACGGTTAATCCTACAGTATTACAACAAGAGTACCTTTTTTATGTATCTTGACCTGAGGAATCATATTTCAAAAATAAAATTGCAAAAAAGTTACACAGAAAAAAGTTTGGGACAAAAAACTGATAAGGCCCAACCGTTTCGCACACCCCAGCTTTAAATAAGTACGTGAAAATGACATACAAAGATAGGCCTTATTAGGAATTATTCACGTGCAAAACCTCGTTAATATATCTCAAAGGGTTCCTGAGTTATTAAATAAAAACCGATTTTTTTAGCCACTTTCAAAGGGGCGTAGCTCCCTTATGACGCATTTTTAGACATATGTTTATAGGAACTTTTTATCATATTTTATCATGTAGAATCACCTGTTAAAATTTCCTACGCTATTTCAAATACACCCTGTATGTCCAAGGATAAACTTCTGCGTTGCATAAATCTAAAAATTCTATAGAACTTGCAAAGTCCAAGAAACCAAAGTTCATAATGAATCCGTCAAATCAAAGCATCCGTGTACAAAGTGGGTTCGCCCATAGCGCCTTTTATGAAAAGCGATGTCCTTAAGGCCTCAAACAACCTGGTTGTTCCCAGGTCACATCGTCTTACTTTAGTAATTGAAATTACATCGGCACTTAGTACCGATGTATTGAAATCTTCGCCGAAAAGTCAAAATCTTTGACCACGTTTTTCTCACATTTCTCGACCTTTTAGACCATTCTGAGTCGAAATCAGTAAAAAAAATTTTTGTCCGTCTGTCTGTCTGTAAACTCTCTAACTCCATTTCTACATGAGATATCGACTTGCGGTTTTTTGCATATTGTTTCTTATCGTATTCCGAAGAGCTAATTAGATTTTGGGGGTAAACGATTGGGGGTAAGGGGGTAAAAATAGGGTAAAACTTCTATTTTTAGCGTTTTTTGTTTATAATTAAGGCAATTATTATTGTATTTGGTTAATTTAGCACTTTAATCAGTGGAAATGGAGGCAGTCTTTTTGGATGTTTTTTGAGAAGATTAGCATTAGAAGTGAAGAGTATCCATCAAAATTTATTGTATTATAACTGTCTAATATAGTGTAAAATACCTATAAAAATAGGTCCTAGAACGACAATAAACCATTACAATTACAATATATATAAAAGATAATTTTAAATTGGTCAAAAAATGTTATAAACAACGTTTTCCTAAAACGCATAGTTTTCGAGATATTGGCGTTTAAGGCCCGGTTGTACAATCCTCGCTCAACTGTCATGTGTTTCAATGGTAAAGGAACTCCACTCAAAGTTAAACCAGGTTTGTACAACCGGCCCTTAAGCAGTAAAAGGTGTTTTTAGCATATCTCACATATTTATAACCCGAATTTAAAAAATTATATTTTAAATAAAAGCTCTTTTTAAGCCCTATAAAAAATGTTATATACAGTTTTTTGTTGGAGTATAATATTTTAAAGATACAAAATTTAAAATCAAACAAAACACCTAGTTTGAAATTTGCAAACTAGATGGCTCTAGTTTCCGGATGTTTTGACAGGGTGCTTGCAACGTTTCATCTAGTTTTTCATATTTAAAACCCACATACTTGCAATATTTATTCTCATTCTTTTGGACTTTTTCTGCCCATAAAGGCATAAATCTTTGCATCTCAAAATGTATTCTCTGTTCCACAGCAAATCCTAAACCTGTAAAACGGTAAAATCTCCATCGCCAAGTGACCCAAAGCAAGGCATTTGCACATGTCGGTTTCGACTTTGCAGGGCCTTTCAAAATCACTCTGGGCACTGTGATTGTGGCACTAATTTCGTAAGTAAAGAAACCATCCTAAAATCATTTTTAAAACGAGAAAGTTACCAACTTGAAACAAAGTGTCATTCAAAACCCATATAGATTCTAAAAGGCCGGAGGAAAATTGGTAAAATGCCATTAAAAATTGATTTTTCTTACCCAAGTTTTTACTTATAGCTAATAGGTACCTTGTTGGCTCAAATAAAGGAAGAGCTAAACCGCTGAACCCTGGCCTTCAAGTTCCAATCCTTAACATTTTCTCAATTTGATCACTGTTTTTTGTCCGCACTTCCCGATAGGAATCCCTTAATTGTCAAAAGTAGAATGAATCATTGGAAATTAAGAAAGCATCCAAAATTATATTGGTCGCAATGACAGGAACAACAGTCACAGTCCGATCGCGGAATGACTATTCCATACGTGTTGTAGACTATACTTTTTCTTCGATTGCAAATATGGAACACTGTATGGCTTTAAACTGCGGACAAGGTTAAAAACAATTTGTTTTGTGACTCGACATTGTAAATGCAACAAAACGCATATTTTTAAATAAAGCAGTTAATGTTATTTAATAATTTTATCAAATCAGTACTCAAAAAAGATTTTTATTTAATTTTAGCACATATTTACAAATTATAATGCAAAAATTGAAGCTTATGTCAGATTGTTGTGACAGATATCAGGTTTAAATATTCAACAATAGATGGAGCAGTTTTAATTTTTTGAACTAAATTGATATATTAATTAATTAAGAAAAACTAATAACCTTTATGTAATTTTAACGCAAAACTTTAAATTGCATTAAATTATTCAATATTTTATGGTAAAATATATTTATTTTTGCTAATTTTGCTACAGTTGGAAATTAAGAAAGCATCCAAAATTATATTGGTCGCAATGACAGGACAACAGTCACAGTCCGATCGCGGAATGACTATTCAATACGTGTTGTAGACTATACTTTTTCTTCGATTGCAAATATGGAACACTGTATGGCTTTAAACTGCGGACAAGGTTAAAAACAATTTGTTTTGTGACTCGACATTGTAAATGCAACAAAACGTATATTTTTAAATAAAGCAGTTAATGTTATTTAATAATTTTATCAAATCAGTACTCAAAAAAGATTTTTATTTAATTTTAGCACATATTTACAAATTATAATGCAAAAATTGAAGCTTATGTCAGATTGTTGTGACAGATATCAGGTTTAAATATTCAACAATAGATGGAGCAGTTTTAATTTTTTGAACTAAATTGATATATTAATTAATTAAGAAAAACTAATAACCTTTATGTAATTTTAACGCAAAACTTTAAATTGCATTAAATTATTCAATATTTTATGGTAAAATATATTTATTTTTGCTAATTTTGCTACAGTTTTCTTTACTTTTATAAACAAGAGATGGCACTACATTCTAACACTTGATACGGAATATTCATACCGTATCTAGAGCTAGAATGGATTCATTCTGTGTTTGAAAAGTGTGTGTATTTGCTTACATTCTAAAGCAGTCGTAGAAAAAGGCAATTCCCAACTTATATATGAAATTATACAGCTAGCTGATTGTGAATAAGTATTTTGTAAAGTTGTACAAGGTCAGCATTTGCCAAAACATCGGCAACGACGTCGACGTCGCAGAGCAGGCAAGCGACCCAAGTAGCAGATTCGTATTTTTGGCCGCCTTCGCTCAGTGGTTAGGCAAACAAAAAACAGGGCTATGACAACCAAAACACATAAAGTACCAATCAGACACAGTTATTCAGTATGAGAATTATATTCAATGGTCCTTTTTGAGAAGATTAGCATTAGAAGTGAAGAGTATCCATCAAAATTTATTGTATTATAACTGTCTAATATAGTGTAAAATACCTATAAAAATAGGTCCTAGAACGACAATAAACCATTACAATTACAATATATAAAAAAGATAATTTTAAATGGGTCAAAAAATGTTATAAACAACGTTTTCCTAAAACGCATAGTTTTCGATATATTGGCGTTTAAGGCCCGGTTGTACAATCCTCGCTCAACTGTCATGTGTTTCAATGGTAAAGGAACTCCACTCAAAGTTAAACCAGGTTTGTACAACCGGCCCTTAAGCAGTAAAAGGTGTTTTTAGCATATCTCACATATTTATAACCCGAATTTAAAAAATTATATTTTAAATAAAAGCTCTTTTTAAGCCCTATAAAAAATGTTATATACAGTTTTTTGTTGGAGTATAATATTTTAAAGATACAAAATTTAAAATCAAACAAAGCACCTAGTTTGAAATTTGCAAACTAGATGGCTCTAGTTTGCCGATGTTTTGACAGGGTGCTTGCAACGTTTCATCTAGTTTTTCATATTTAAAACCCACATACTTGCAATATTTATTCTCATTCTTTTGGACTTTTTCTGCCCATAAAGGCATAAATCTTTGCATCTCAAAATGTATTCTCTGTTCCACAGCAAATCCTAAACCTGTAAAACGGTAAAATCTCCATCGCCAAGTGACCCAAAGCAAGGCATTTGCACATGTCGGTTTCGACTTTGCAGGGCCTTTCAAAATCACTCTGGGCACTGTGATTGTGGCACTAATTTCGTAAGTAAAGAAAACATCCTAAAATCATTTTTAAAACGAGAAAGTTACCAACTTGAAACAAAGTGTCATTCAAAACCCATATAGATTCTAAAAGGCCGGAGGAAAATTGGTAAAATGCCATTAAAAATTGATTTTTCTTACCCAAGTTTTTACTTATAGCTAATAGGTACCTTGTTGGCTCAAATAAAGGAAGAGCTAAACCGCTGAACCCTGGCCTTCAAGTTCCAATCCTTAACATTTTCTCAATTTGATCACTGTTTTTTGTCCGCACTTCCCGATAGGAATCCCTTAATTGTCAATCCTAGTAGAATGAATCATTGGAAATTAAGAAAGCATCCAAAATTATATTGGTCGCAATGACAGGAACAACAGTCACAGTCCGATCGCGGAATGACTATTCCATACGTGTTGTAGACTATACTTTTTCTTCGATTGCAAATATGGAACACTTTAAACTGCGGACAAGGTTAAAAACAATTTGTTTTGTGACTCGACATTGTAAATGCAACAAAACGCATATTTTTAAATAAAGCAGTTAATGTTATTTAATAATTTTATCAAATCAGTACTCAAAAAAGATTTTTATTTAATTTTAGCACATATTTACAAATTATAATGCAAAAATTGAAGCTTATGTCAGATTGTTGTGACAGATATCAGGTTTAAATATACAACAATAGATGGAGCAGTTTTAATTTTTTGAACTAAATTGATATATTAATTAATTAATTAATTAAGAAAAACTAATAACCTTTATGTAATTTTAACGCAAAACTTTAAATTGCATTAAATTATTCAATATTTTATGGTAAAATATATTTATTTTTGCTAATTTTGCTACAGTTTTCTTTACTTTTATAAACAAGAGATGGAACTACATTCTAACACTTGATACGGAATATTCATACCGTATCTAGAGCTAGAATGGATACATTCTGTGTTTGAAAAGTGTGTGTATTTGCTTACATTCTAAAGCAGTCGTAGAAAAAGGCAATTCCCAACTTATATATGAAATTATACAGCTAGCTGATTGTGAAGTATTTTGTAAAGTTGTACAAGGTCAGCATTTGCCAAAACATCGGCAACGACGTCGACGTCGCAGAGCAGGCAAGCGACCCAAGTAGCAGATTCGTATTTTTGGCCGCCTTCGCTCAGTGGTTAGGCAAACAAAAAACAGGGCTATGACAACCAAAACACATAAAGTACCAATCAGACACAGTTATTCAGTATGAGAATTATATTCAATGGTTCTCTCTTCAGATGTCTTGAAAGTGGCTAAAAAAATTGGTTTTTGTTTATTAAATCAGGAACCCTTTAGGATATAGCTACGAGGTTTTGCAAGTGAACTAATCTTAATAAGGCCCAATTTTTATTTTAACCAGGGGTGTACGAACAACCCATTCAGATAAATGGCCAACCCATTAACTGGGAAAACCATGCCAAATACCTCGGCATTACAATCTCCAAAAACTTGACGTGGGATCAGCACGTCAAAAACACCCTCCAAATAGCAAATTGCCGCCTCTCCAAACTCTACCCCTTAATAGGTAGAAAGAGTCCCCTATCCATTAAAAACAAACTTCTTCTTTACAACCAAACTCTAAAGCCGGTACTTCTTTACGGAGCCCCAGCCTGGAACAAAATCACCCTTAACAAAGCGCTCTCAGCAAAACTTCAGGCCTTCCAAAACAAGGCACTCAGAATATGCCTCGATGCCCCCTGGTTCATGAGGAACAACCAGATACACAGAGATCTCGAAATGCCCCTCCTAAAAACGGAAATCATCCGCTACAGCACGTCTTTTATACAAGACAATTTAGATCACCCAAACCCCCTCATTTCAAACTTTCTAGATTACGATCACGAAATACACAACACTCACAAAAAGATCAAAAACGTCCTCAACCAGTAATAGTGCCCACTAATACAGGACAGATGCATTCCCAGCATCAGTGAGATAGTCTCACTCCTCCCGAACATCCCTCCTCTCCCTATCCCATCCCTCCCCATCCCCCTCCCACCCACTCCACAGCGCCAAATTATGACAGATGCAACTCGCATCAGTGAGCAGAGACTCACTCCCCCCAAATTATGACAGATGCAACTCGCATCAGTGAGCATAGACTCACTGCCCCAACTTTCAATTCAGATTAAATATTTTTTAGATAAATGAGCCATAGGCTGCGCCTGTCTCTTAAAGACCCAAACTATTGATGATGGGTGTGCGAAACGGGGGACCTCAGTTTTCTGGTCCAAACTTTTTTCAGTGTAAATTTTTTGTAATTTTATTTTTGGAATATCGTCGGCTTAGAGTGTTAACCTGCTAACTCCACTTTTGGACGAATTGTCGTTTTTGATAACGTTCAAAAGAGGGCACTTAGTTACACGATCTGCAAAAAACAGGCAACTCTAACCATTTTTTCCACGATGCTAGTCGAAAAGCTGGTAACTCCGCCACTTCCAGCAATTATTGCAAAGGTTTGGACTTTTAAAATTATTGCTTTTCGATGTTGAAGACTGTATTTTGTACTTTCATTTTCTAAAATAAAAACCTTTGCAATAACACTAGGCAACACGGTTTCTTGCCCCGATTGGAGTCATATGTTTTTTAACTAATTTTGGGTCGCTGAAACCGAATCTGGCCTCAGAATATTTCTATTACCTAAGTTTTCTGAGAAAAATAAGATAAAAATGTTAAAAAATTATTATTTTATCCCTTTTTTGTTCTAAAATCATGGGAGACAAAAATATTCCAAGGACAAATTTGGATTCGGCGACTCAATATTAGTTACGACGAGCTACAAACGGCGGGCCAGATAGTGTGACGACTGGATTGTCGCCGCACAGTGATCTTAATAAAATAAACAGTGGTCACAATCTCATACAGGATTCTGTCAACCAGGCATTTTAAGGCAAAGATTTGCATAGTCGGAGAATTAAGGTATTTTAATTAACGCCAAGACTAGACGTACACCGGGAGTACTTCCATTAAACGTACATCGCGATGCATCGGTTGTATTTATATTAGTTTTTTTTAGTTAACGTTGGTTGATTTGTTTTTTTGCTGGTTTGGTGTTTTTTTTTTTGTAATTAATAGGGTTAATTGAGAAGATCTTATTTCTCAACAATTTTATTTAACCTCAACTAATAAATAAATAAATAAAGTGTGGAAACACGCATGCGCACAAACCTGATGTACGTTTATTAAACGTACTTCCGGTGTACGTCTAGTCTTGGCGTTAATTAAAATACCTTAATTCTCCGACTATGCAAACCTTTGCCTTAAAATGCCTGGTTGACAGAATCCTGTATGAGATTGTGACCACTGTTTATTTTATTAAGATCACTGTGCGGCGACAATCCAGTCGTCACACTATCTGGCCCGCCATTTGTAGCTCGTCGTAGCACAATCAATATTTCATTCATGGCCCACGCTGGCCCCGCTCACACAGAAGCAAATTGTGCGGCAGAAAACAAGGAATATCAGGGTCGGATTGTACAACTTTAATTTTAAAACAAAACAACAATTTTTGTTCCATTTTTAACTTGAACATATGTTCTATATTCACTAATAAAGCTTTGTTTCATTACTAGCTTATTTATCATGTTTTCAGACTGTGAAATCAATTTTCTTCACCTATAGCAATAATAATTTTTATCCAATACATACAGATAATAAGACAATTACCAGCTTTATTTTAAATAGACAAACTCAATAATAACCCCCGCGTGGCTTTTACTTTATTGAGTGGATAATTATTTATTTTACCCACTCAACTGTCACTTGTCAAATATTTTTTTTGTAAATGTCATTAAAATTTTTAATAAAAATGTGAATTCCTAAGGGCCACTTGCACCAACTTTTGGTACGGGATTATCTCAGCTAAACCGAGTTTAAGTTAAAAATTCTGCGTTCTGATTGGTCGGCCGTCAATTTAATCCAAGTTTAAAGTTAAATCATCATTGGTGCAAGTGGCCCTAAGCTATTTATTGGATAAAACCTTGTATGGTACTCATGGGTAAACCGATATTGCCCTCTCGAAAATAAACCTGCTTGGCTGACGCCTCGCAGGTTAATATTCTCATGGGCAATATCTTACTTTACCCACTAGTACCATAAATAACAATTTCTCACCTAGTAGGAGTAAATTTTATAAACAATTGATTTCTGTCACTTTAAATTTTTCAGTTCTTTGTGCAATTTTTCCTAATTAAACCCAAGGAAATAGCTTTAAATAACTTTTTATTTATTAAATATAATTAATTATAATTATTGCCAATTAATACAATCAATAATTAGCTAAATATTATGAAAACAATTTAAAAAAAACTAAATTTTAAAAGGTCAGTTCAAAGTATTTATTTGAGCAAATGTCATTGATCAAGGCTACTTGACTTTTATGAAAATTTCAAGAAATATAATTTTTCTACGACTGCTTTAGAATGTAAGCAAATACACACACTTTTCAAACACAGAATGAATCCATTCTAGCTCTAGATACGGTATGAATATTCCGTATCAAGTGTGAGAATGAGCACATGTAGTGCCATCTCTTGTTTATAAAAGTAAAGAAAACTGTAGCAAAATTAGCAAAAATATATTTATTTTACCATGAAATATTGAATAATTTAATGCATTTTAAAGTTTTGCGTTAAAATTACATAAAGTTTTTTAGTTTTTCTTAATATTTGACCAGTTTTTTATCAACTAAGTTTAAAAAATTAAATCTGCTCCATCTATTGTTAAATATTTAAACCTGATATCTGTCACAACAATCTGACATAACCTTCAATTATTGCATTATAATTTGTAAATATGTGCTAAAATTAAATAAAAATCTTTTTTAAGTACTGATTTGATAAAATTATTAAATAACATTAACTGCTTTATTTAAAAGCATGTGTTTTGTTGCATTTACAATGTCGAGTCATAAAAAACATTGTTTTAACCTTGTCCGCAGTTTAAAGCCATACAGTGTTTCATATTTGCAGTCGAAGAAAAAGTATAGTCTACAACATGTATGGAATAGTCATTCCGCGCTCGCGGGACCGTCATACTCGCCTGCATGTACTATTCTGTTCATAATTTATTTTATTATTTAAATAAAAATAGTTAAATAGTGCTAGAAGTGAAAACACTAATTTATAAACCACGGTAGAGAAGACTATTATAGCCTCGCACTCTTAAATCCCTTGCTGCTTGCTAGGCAGCTCGGGATTTAATACGCTCTGCTTTAAAAAATGCCTTGGTATATAATAGTTATTTATGGTACTAGTTGGTAAAGTAAGATATTATCCATGAGAAAATTAACTTGCGAGGCGTTAGCCAAGCAGGTTAATTTTCGAGAGGGCAATATCGGTTTACCCATGAGTGCCATACAAGGTTTTATCCAATAAAAAGCTTAGGAATTCATATTTTTATTAAAAAATTTTATGACATTTACAAGAAAATAATTTGACAAATGACAGTTGAGTGGGTAAAATAAATAATTATCCACTCAATAAAGTAAAAGCCACGCGGGGGTTATTATTGAGTTTATCTATTTAAAATAAAGCTGGTAATTGTCTTATTATCTGTATGTATTGGATAATTACTATTATTCAAGTAACTTAAAAAAAAGGTGTAGGTATTTTATTTATCCCTTACCCTCCCGAACAAAAATTTATTTTATTTATTACAGTCTATGCTGTTAATGTAAAGTTTTAATAATAAATCAAATACCCCGTGGGTACTTAACTTTGTTGTTCAAAGTTACTAACAACATTTAATGCAAGCAATCTAGTATGCACACCAAACTTTTCACGTCCATTATTATAGTTACTCTTGGTAACCAAGCAAGAAGAGTAAAACATGTTCCTCCAATATTTTAGTAGATCTCTCCGTTCCACCTCGCGCAGTTTGCGTGAAGGTATTCTTATTGTATTGGATTATATTGTATTTTCCTACGATCCCCTATGAAAATAACATTTACCATACTCTTTTGTTCTTTAGAAAACGCCTTATATCACACTTGTTTGATATTTTCATATTACCCTAGTTTGATATTTATGTATGTAGGATTGCCTAATTTTATATAGATATTTACGTTGTAAATTCTACGAATTTTACTCACCTCGTTTTATATGCCATTTTCCACCTTTTATTAGACTCTTTTGATGTCTTGTGTTTTTCAATCCAAATATTTCTGTTTTCATGTAAAAAAAATACTATTTTGACCCAGATCAATATAACTTACTTAATGTTTTATTAAAATCTAGATTTTATATTACTTAATTTGTGTTTGTGTTACATTTTATAAAAAACATCAATATTTCCTCATGAAATGTAAAACATGTACAATTTTAGTAGAAGTTTAGTCTTATAGGATAGCATATCCACAGAAATCAAATGTAATTAGTAGACTGTCAAATTTTCCTTGATTTAAAAAATGCTTGCGGTTAGGCAACCCATTAAACATTGTTGACCTTCCATAATATGTTGTATTAAATATAAAACCAAGAAAACTAAATGTAAATAAAAAACATATTTCCTGTTGGCATACATATATAAATTTGTATGCTATTTTGTGTTTCGCTTTTCTCAAAAATTCTCGGAATAAGTAATAAAAATTAGAAAATTTTAAATGAAGAATTCTTTAAGTTTAAACTTTATATTATACTATTTATACTGATTTTACATATCTGCTGTCAGAAAATTAGTAAACGTCAAACACATAACCTCAAATTGACAAACTAATATTAAGATATTTTTTTCGCTTTTTTGATGTTTAGGTGTTAGGTCGTAGGAAAAATAGTATACGCACCTCGACGCAAAGCATTTCAGTGCACATCGAGTGCTTTTTTTACTCGGCTGCACCCCGTAAAAAACAGCACTCTCGTGCACTAAAAACTAGGTTCGTACCCGGTGCGTAATATAGGTACTATTATCCAATACATACAGATAATAAGACAATTACCAGCTTTATTTTAAATAGATAAACTCAATAATAACCCCCGCGTGGCTTTTACTTTATTGAGTGGATAATTATTTATTTTATCCACTCAACTGTCACTTGTCAAATTACTTTCTTGTAAATCTCATTAAAATTTTTAATAAAAATATGAATGCCTAAGCTATTTATGTGATATTAACGATGAATCAAATACCGATAATAACTTTTTGCATATAAATAAATTCAGTCATGCAGACATTATTTGCGCACTTAAAAAACTAAAACCTAAATGTACCAAAGGGCCAGATGAAATCCCCGCTTTTCTTATCAAGGATTGTTCCAATTCGCTAGCAGAACCCCTTAAAGTAATCTTCAACCTTTTACTTAAAACGAGTACATTCCCTGAAGTTTGGAAACGGTCAAGAATATGTCCCGTCTTTAAAAAAGGGGACAAAAGTAATGTAGAGAATTACCGCCCAATTGCAATCATATGCAATTTCGCGAAAATCTTTGAAATCGCCTTACACAAAGTTCTTTACAACCATATTGAAGGACAGATTACATTACATCAACACGGATTTGTCCAGAAGAGATCAACTGTCACCAACCTACTCTACGTAACTCAATATCTCTCGGAGTCTGTCGATGCTAACATTCAGGTTGACGTCATATACACAGATTTTTCAAATGCATTTGAAAGAATTGACCCATATGTCTTACTTCGAAAGTTAAAAGAAGCCGGATGCTCTCCCCCACTACTTTGTCTTTTTGCGTCTTATCTTATTGGCCGAATTCAATATGTACAATTTCTTGGACAGTTTTCTGACGATATTTTGGCTACCTCAGGCGTCCCACAGGGATCAATTTTAGGCCCGTTACTTTTTATACTTTTTATAAACGATATAGGCGTTGACCTGGATGTTTTCTATCTGTTATTCGCCGATGATGCAAAATTTTATATGGCAATTCGATCTCTTCTGGACTGTTTGAGATTGCAAGACAACATCAATAAGATAAAAGCTTGGTGTATCGCAAATAATCTGCCCTTAAATGTGGAAAAATGTAATGTCATGACGTATACCAAAAAACAAAATCCAATTATTTTTAATTATACCTTGGATAATAAAATACTTACTCGTCCAGACTTTATTAAAGATCTAGGAGTTATATTTGAGAGTACACTCACCTTTAATAAGCATATTGAAACAACAACAAAAGCAGCTTCTAAAAACTTGGGATTTGTTTTGAGAAATTCTCATGGTTTTTCTGACATTAACGTTTTAAAATTACTCTACAGTACTTTTGTCCAATCTAAGCTAGATTATGCATCCCTAATCTGGAACCCTGGATAGCAAGCCTATAAAGATACGCTGGAAGGAGTGCAACGAAGGTTTTTAAAATTCCTGCACTTTAAAACCACCGGTATATATCCTGCAATTGGCTATGATCATAATAATTTATTAACAAGGTTTTCTGTAGAAAGTCTTGAAAACCATCGTAAAAAAACAGCAATTATATTTTTACACCGACTGATGCATAATAAGATTAACTCCCCTAATATTTTAGAGAAATTATGTTTCCATGTACCTCGATTAGGTACACGTTATAGTCCTACATTTTACTTAAAACAACCTAGGACAAATTTGCTGAATTTTTCTCCATTATATTTTATATGCAATACCTACAACAACCTGCAGGATAGTTGTGACATTTTCCACTGTAAAATTAATGCTATTAGAAGACTACAGTTAAGTAATTAAATTATACTTTATTTGTTTTATCTTAAGTTATATTATATATTTTATGTTATTTTAAAATGTACGTATTCCCACCCAGTAATTGGCTTAGGCTGTTGGGTGGTTGTAACCAAATAAATAAAAAAAAATAAATAAATAAATAAAACCTTGTATGGCACTCATGGGTAAACCGATATTGCCCTCTCGAAAAGTAACCTGCTTGGCTGACGCCTCGCAGGTTAATTTTCTCATGGGCAATATCTTACTTTACCCACTAGTACTATAAATAACTATTCAATAGTATTGCTATGTCATCTCATTAAAAATTAAGAGACGACTCAAAGTTTGAAAAAAAATTATCCAAAATTCATTAGTTTTTTAACTATGGGAATCGCTTGGAAGACAAATTTAAGCTCATTCAAAAACTAGCCTTTTATTGAATAAGTTTTGTACAATTAGTATTCAAAACGGATTTTAAAAAAGCACGATTTCTTGTCGACAAAATTGACCTTATGAAAGGGTCACTTCATCTAGTTGCAGTCACCTAATAATAAGAGGAATTGGGATCATAAAATCGTTCTTTTTTAATGGCGATTTCTCCCGTTAGATTATACAGGGACAAAAGTTCTACCCAAAAAGGATAGAAGACACTCCCACTACAAAATTTTGTATTTAGGTTATTTTTACCATGTTAAAATTGTGTCTTGGTTAATTGCAGTGAAAAATAGAAGAGATGACTACAAAATATATCAAAATATCATTTGTTCTTGGAATTTTAAACATAGTGTAAACTGTAATGCCAACCCAAAACAAAAATCCCTAAATCAGTCATCAATTTAAATGTAAGTTTTTTTTTAAATTTTAGAGCAAAATAGAAAAAATTGTATAAAGCACTCGTTTCATAACACGTTTTTAGCGCACTAGTACTTTAGAAATCTAGCCGCAACCGGCTCGTTTCTAAACTTGTACTCGTGCGCTAAAAACGTATGTTATGAAACTAGTAATATACTATAATAGTCGTATACAAAAATTCAAAACGTTGTCCCTGGTTTTTTTCTTAGCCCACTGCGCGGTTATTCAAAACCCTTACGTGATGGAAAAAGGAAGTTATATTTGAAATCAACATAACTAAATTACCCAAAATCAGCTGTCAGATCCAAATCAACTTTCAAATGTTGAAAATTTGTTGGCCTGTGTAATCTATACAACGAACTAATAACTCTTCTCTCTAGAATAGGCATTTCATTCGTTAAAACTGACAAAAACGTCGGCAACATAAACATTCGTCTGTCTTACTCGCACATCTTTGTTCTAACAGAGACAACAATACCAGTTACTGGTAATTGTTATTGTTCAGGCCTGAATATACCTACTATTTGTTTACAAACAAACCGAGATGTTGGCGATACTTTATATTAACGGTAATACCGGGTATGCGTATTCTAGAAAGAAGAGTTATTAGTTCGTTGAATCCATAGCAAAAATTTACGTTTCATTTTTAATATTAACAAGATGAATATTGAACATTTTCAAATTTAATGTAATTTTAAGGTATGGATCACGTAATTTTACACTTTTTTTGTAAATTTCCGGTATTCCTAACGTAAATTTTTCTTATATCTGAAATGTAAAAATACATACAGCCTGTTCCAGAACTCGCGTACCGAAATTTAAGAGGTGATTCTACATCCAAAAATATGAAAGAGCCCTAAGGGAGCTACGGCCCTTCGAAGATGACGTATTGAATGGGGAACAAAAAAAAGCACCAATAAAATTTTAATGCTGCAGGGTGATTCTTCATTTAAAACTGAGCAAAAAAGTATTATACACCAAAACACCTAAATTTAATATTAAAGGAGTAATAGCCTTTTAAAAAGTAACGTTTTTGGTGGCACAAAATGTTACTTCCTCTTAATTGCATTTTTTTTGATAACGGTTGCTCCTACAGTGTTACACTATATGATATTTTATATGCATTTTTACTCTAGAAATCTATATTTTTTACAACAAATCCAAAAAACATACACATAGAAAAGTTTGGGGCAAAAATGTTTTAAGCCTCATATATTTTGTCCGTCTGGGCACGCCTCTGGATAAATTAAAAAAATAAATTAACATAAACTTATTGCCCTTATTAATACTAGTATACATGCAAAAGCTCGCCGCTCTAGCTTAAACGGTACCCGAGTTATTAATTAAAAACCTTATTTTTATTACAATTTTAAAGGGCCCTAGATCCCTTAGGGCTCATTTCCGGACCAACCTTTATAGGAACTTTTTTTATATTTTTGAATCTAGAATCACCTCTTAAATTTTGGCATGCTAGTTATGGAACACCCTGTATCATAATGTGATATATTATACAATTTTTTTTTCAATGTGGTTGCGAAGAGTATAATAAATTTAGACAGCGACAATTTTCCGGAAGCTGGCAATTTCTCCGGAAGCTGGAAAACTAAGTTACTGCAGTTTAATTAAGAGAAAGCTTTGCAAAGGCCAAGTAGATTATTACGATGTAACGATTAGGTAAAATCCAAATCCAAAATCTAATAAAGACTGATCTGTGATGGATTAGAAGCTAAAAATAACCAATTTAATTAAAAACGGATGTTTTTATATGAGCACCACTAAATTACACAGGCACACAAAAAAGTCTGTTTCCCCAGACAAGAATAGTATATTCTATAACTAGTATGGAATAGACAATATTCCGCGCGAGCGGAAAGTTTGTCATACGAGCCGGTAGGCGAGTATGACTATTCCATACGTGTTGTAGTCTATATTTTTTCTTCGACTGCAAATATAAAACACTGTATGGCTTTAAACTGCAGACAAGATTAAAAACAATGTTTTTTGTGACTCGACATTGTAAATGCAACAAAACACATATTTTTAAATAAAGCAATTAATGTTATTTAATAATTGATTAATAATTTGATATCAGTACTTAAAAAAGACTTTTATTTAATATTACCACATATTTACAATTTATAATGCAAAAATTGAAGGTTATATCAGATTGTTGTGACAGATATCAGGTTTAAATATTTAACAATAGATGGAGCAGTTTTAATTTTTTGAACTAAATTGATAAAAAAACTGGTCAAATATTAAGAAAAGCTAATATACTTTATGTAATTTTAACGCAAAACTTAAAATTGCATTAAATTATTCAATATTTCATGGTAAAGTATATATACTTTTGCTAATTTTGCTACAGTTTTCTTTACTTTTATATACAAGAGATGGCACTACATGTGCTCATTCTAACACTTGATACGGAATATTCATACCGTATCTAGAGCAAGAATAGATTAATTCTGTGTTTGAAAAGTGTGTGTATTTGCTTACATTCTAAAGCAGACGTAGAAAAAAACATTTCTATACGATTCTGGGGTCGCTGAATCCGAATCTGGGGTTGGTTTGACTCGGTCAGGTCGCATTTTGTTGCTAACCTCAAAAAAATGATGAAGAAACAGACCTCATCACTTTTTTGAGGTTAGGAACGAAATACGACCTTACCGAGTCAAACCAACCCCAGATTCGGATTCAGCGACCCCAAAAACGTAAAGAAATGTTTGTCTTGTCTGGTGAACAGGGATTTTTTTTCGTGTAGGTACAGGGATTTTTTTTGTGTAGGTACTTGTGCAGTTAGAGGATGTGCAAGAGTACATATACTTGGGCAGTAGAGTTAACAATAGGTGCGAGGAAGAAGCGGAGGTGGAGTATAGAATAAGTAGGAGTAATAAATGTGCAGGAGGATTACATAAACAGGTGATATCAAAAAAACTTTCAAGAAAAACCAAAATAAAAATTTACACGTCAATAATAAGACCTACGTTATCATACGGAAGTGAAACGTGGACATTAATAACTAAGTAAACACAGGAGATTATTCTAAGATGGGAAAGGAAGTTGCTTAGGAGAATGTTTGGAGGGACGAAATGGAAGAAGGATATCAAAGAAAGACAAACGATGAAATATACGAAATAAATGGAAATAAGGATGTGGTGGAGATAATAAAGGGAAGAAAACTGCAGTGGCTTGGACATTTAGAAAGAATGGGAGAAGAGAGATTGGTAAAGAATCTTGCGGATATGAAAAAGAAGAAGGGAAGACCGCGGAAAAGGTGGAGGGAAGCAATAAAAGAAGACTTAAGAGAAAAAAAATGTAACAAACTGGAGGGAAAAAACGAAGAAAAGAAAAGTTTGGAAGGAAATCACACAGCTTTGGGCCTAAATGGCCTGTCACAGCTTTGGGCCTAAATGGACTGTCACAGCTTTATATATATATATATATATATATATACTTGTGCGGTGCACAATGTGCACAGACACACCAAAAAAAAAGGTCTGTTTTCCCAAACGAGACAAATATTTCTATACGTTTTTGGGGTCGCTGAATCCGAATCTGGGTTTGGTTTGACTCGGTCAGGTCGCATTTCGTTGGTAATCTCACTTTTTTAAGGTGTGTGTGCCTTTGTTATTAAATCGTCACTTAGTGAAGTGGGATATTCTCCACCTAGGATGTGCTACCGTATTAGTGAACCGATCTAAATATATAGAACTCCAAACAACTTTAGTTATTGAATACCAGTTGTTACAGAATAATGAAGAACGTTAACGCGTTATGTTTTAACAACCAATTTTAAGTTAATAACTCATTCCTGTTCAAAAGTTACAGGGGTGTACCATTTGAAAGAATAACCCTGTATAGACTAGCCGTTAAGACTGTTTTTCAACAGGCAAGCCCAAATTTAAGCCCAGTGGAAGATTTCAATGGTGGCGCCTTCGCCATTTTTTAAATTATTTACAAAAAATTGTCTCACATGCCATCCATTTTTTTATGGTTTTTGACTTTTCTCATTAGCGGACTTTTTCCAAATTTCAAATTTCCTGCTGTTTGAGAAGTATGAAAAAAAATTCTGAAAGGACAGACAGGCGGACATATAGACAGACAGACACCTCATCGAATATATTACATATATAGATAGGGAAGATTCTTTAACCGACTTCCAAAAAAGGAGGAGGTTATCAATTCGACGAGTGACTTTGTTTTTTTTTATGTTTGTTCGCGCATAACTTTGGAACGGATGAACGGAATTTGATAAAACCTTTTGATACTTAAAGAGGACATTCCTAAGGTGGTCCCGTTTTAATTTGACGCTCGGATAATGCCGGGTAAGCCGGATAATTAAGATAAATCTTATCATTTTAACGCAATTTCACTTAAAAACGGCTTAATTTGGTTCTACTACCAGCCAAATTTTTAGGGAAATATCGGATAACTCGGATAAGCCGGATAACTTGATTAAGGGGTCACTTAAATATTACGGCACACTGAAAATCTTTTAAATGCCGCTAAACTTGATTCTCTGGACCTGTAATATTAAAATACCAAGAGAAAATGATAAATGTGATTTTACCAAAAGGCGTTGTTTGATTATTACTTAACGCTTAAAGTTTAACAAGATTTTCTTTAGTATTTCGTTTAAAACAAGGTTGGTTGGACTCTTGGGCGCTGAAATAAAAACATTACTTTTATTTTTTAGAAATTTATCTTTAAGATAAACGCACTAACAGTGCGTTGTGACGTCAGAAGCTTGCCGAGATGGAAGGAAAACTATAATTTAGATGACGTTACAAATCTACAAGTTCTGTGTCTCTAAAAAGTAAAAAATAAAAACTTTTCGCAAAAAAAATGAATCGACTTCCATGTCTCTAAAAAGTAAAGAATAAAAAAAAATCGGTGCCAACTTCACAGCAAACAATAATAAAATAATAAAAAAATAATTGTTAGTAATTAATTTAGGAAATGGTGAAATTGGCACCGACTTAAGTATTTTTTATTTTTTACTTTTTAGAGACACAGAAGTCGGTTCATTTTTTTTTGCGAAAAGTTTTTATTTTATATAAATATTCGGATTTGCAATGCTTCATTTAAGGGCCACTTGCACCAATTTTATTTTGATCAAGGTTTAATTAATCTACGTTTAAAAAATAATCTCTGGTTAAATATGTTTGCATTGCACCAATGAAAGTTAAACAAAGTTTAGTTAAACCGAGCACACATCTCTAATTTTAGTGTTATTTGAATGTAGCTAACTTCACATTATTTTGACGTTTGACGTTTATATCATTTGGTTTATTATATTTTCAAAAAAAGCTGTTAGTTATTGACAGTAACTTATTGTGTTATGTGTTATTGTCTTCTGTAAGCTAAAAAGTAGCAATGGATATGCCTAAAGAAAAAGATGAAAACAAAAAAAAACGTTCGCCCAATTATACTATAAATGATAAAGCTTTATTAATTAAAATTGTGGCACAATACAAGAGTGTTATCGAAAACAAAAAAACGGACGCAATTGGGATATTCCAGTTGTTCTTCAATACGTACAAGAATATTGGCCACTGTTTCTTTATATAACCTAAATTTTTGAAAAAATGTACGATCATCCATCCTTTCAAAATAGTTTTGTCGCTCATGATAGGTACGGAAACCATCATCCAATATTTCCAATTCCAACAAGTCTTCATCTAATAAATCGGCTTCTGCCATCATTGCAGGTAATTTCGTAAAATCAAAGAAAAACACTCACGGGTACGAAATGACAGATAAAAACCTAAAGTTAGGTTATGTTTTGATATAACCCAGGTTTAAGTGACATAAACCATCAAACTCGAACGATTACATTTATTCTGAGATTAAGACAAATAAACTTGGTTTAAAAAATGGTGCAACAGCGAAACGTCAATTAACTATTAAACCATTAACTTAATCCGAGTTTAAGCTTAAATCAAGTTTGGTGCAAGTGGCCCTAAGAGAACTAGAGTGGTAAGGTTAAAGTTGAACGTTGCAATTATATATGAATTAAAATAAAGGTCTTAAAAGTCTTATTGGATACTAAAAAGGAAATTTATTGAAGGAAATAATCAATACAGTTAAATACATCGTCAAACTACAAATAACTTATTTTTAGAGCAACATTGCTTAAGTTGGTGTCGTTATGTAACAGAGTGGTCACCCTGTATATATTGAGTATTTATATTTTTATTTTTATGGTTATTGAACGTGACATAGCATTGTTCTTAACGGGCGGTTTGCTGTTTATTTTTACAGATGGTAATATTATTAGTATTTGGGAAGCTTGCATTTTGTGTAATTGAGGCGTTTACATAAAAAGGATGTACATTTTTATTAGACTAATTAAATTAAAAGTCTTATTGGATACTAAAAAGGAAATTTATTGAAGGAAATAATCAATACAGTTAAATACACCAAGAAAACATCTCTAAAAAATAATGGATTGGGTGGTCAAACTACAAATAACTTATTTTTAGAGCAACATTGCTTAAGTTGGTGTCGTTATGTAACAGAGTGGTCACCCTGTATATATTGAGTATTTATATTTTTATTTTTATGGTTATTGAACGTGACATAGCATTGTTCTTAACGGGCGGTTTGCTGTTTATTTTTACAGATGCTAATATTATTAGTATTTGGGAAGCTTGCATTTTGTGTAATTGAGGCGTTTACATAAAAAGGATGTACATTTTTATTAGACTAATTAAATTAAAAGTCTTATTGGATACTAAAAAGGAAATTTATTGAAGGAAATAATCAATACAGTTAAATACACCAAGAAAACATCTCTAAAAAATAATGGATTGGGTGGTCAAACTACAAATAACTTATTTTTAGAGCAACATTGCTTAAGTTGGTGTCGTTATGTAACAGAGTGGTCACCCTGTATATATTGAGTATTTATATTTTTATTTTTATGGTTATTGAACGTGACATAGCATTGTTCTTAACGGGCGGTTTGCTGTTTATTTTTACAGATGCTAATATTATTAGTATTTGGGAAGCTTGCATTTTGTGTAATTGAGGCGTTTACATAAAAAGGATGTACATTTTTATTAGACTAATTAAATTAAAAGTCTTATTGGATACTAAAAAGGAAATTTATTGAAGGAAATAATCAATACAGTTAAATACACCAAGAAAACATCTCTAAAAAATAATGGATTGGGTGGTCAAACTACAAATAACTCATTTTTAGAGCAACATTGCTTAAGTTGGTGTCGTTATGTAACAGAGCGGTCACCCTGTATATATTGAGTATTTATATTTTTATTTTTATGGTTATTGAACGTGACATAGCATTGTTCTTAACGGGCGGTTTGCTGTTTATTTTTACAGATGCTAATATTATTAGTATTTGGGAAGCTTGCATTTTGTGTAATTGAGGCGTTTACATAAAAAGGATGTACATTTTTATTAGACTAATTAATTGGTTAATTCGGTTTTCTTAATTAATAAATATGGGAATATCTTTAATGATGTTGTTTTAGATACTGGCAATAGTTAGGGATTGTTTGTAAAAATGGTTTTTTCTACTTCGAAGCAATGTCATGAAAATCAATATCAATCAATATGTAGAAGTAGTTTTTTTAATCATTTCGCTTAATTAAATTTAAATTCATTTTCAGTAATTTAAAGTAATTCAGTTTATTTTGATCGAAAACTCCTCAGATATTCACGTTAATAGTTTTATGACTGGTATATCGGCATCTTTGGGAAGGGAAATTTTGCCTGTTTTGAGTTATGGTTAAAAATGGGATTCGGAAATATGTAGTCGTCTAGTAAAGTTGTGCCTTAGGGGAATTTTAGAATTAACGTAATATGTGAAAATTTAAAGTAAAATTTAGAGTCGCGCGTATAGAAATATCTGAAGGGTAAAGATGCTATTTATTCATAATTTTTTTCATTTCAAATTAAAATATTTTGTTGTTTTTTATTTGTTTTTAACTTTTCATTTTTCTTTCATTAAATTATTTTCATTGTTGTTTAATCCTTTTGTTTTATTTGTAAGATATATTTTAATTAATCTAAAATATATTTGAAGTTTCTTTACCTTTCGCATATCTACAGTTTGTGTTATAAGAAGAAGTCTTCGCTGGAATAAGAAAGTCAGATAAGTATTAAATAGTAATTAGATTTTTATATTAACATTTGTAATCATATGATATATGATATTGTGATAATATTATGTAATATTATTACTGGTGGCACGCTACCCAAATAGCAACTATACAGCTATTTGTATTTGATACGCCTCCAAATAATAGTGTGTGGTTCTAAATTAATGTCTTAGATAATTAATATTTTTGGCTTTTGGCTATTACAGTTAGACTATCCTTTTAAAAACAAAGATTTATTTTCTTCAGCACCATTTTAAGAACACGTAACGAGCTTTAAAGGGTCTTCTACCTACAAATTTTAAAAATATTTTGTTTTAAAACATTTTTTTTATATAGTAAGAAAAAATATATCATTGTGAAATTTTATAGGTATGTATGTTTATTTATATTTAAAGAATACAAAAAAAATAGATTTTTAAGGTTTAAAGATTTTTAATGGGGGTCGTTGGTTTACTTTCTTATGTTGATTTCTGCTAGCGCATGCACAGAGAGCGGAATACCTTCCTCCCGTTAGCTCTACGTCGTACGTTGCAGCCCCTCGTCTCGTCTGTCATATTATGACAGTGTAACCATGCATTGGAAAACTTTGAAAAGCATCAGCTTTTTTGGACTGTCGCGGTTTTCCCCTGTACCCTTCAAGACCACCGTGATATCTGTTTTTAATGTTGCATTTTATATTTTCGAAATACTAAAATCGGATAGGAGAAAATATTGAAAATTCAATTTGAATTTGTATCCAGTAAGGAAAGTAGGATTTGAACTCGGCCAGCAAGTAAACCAAGTTTATATTTGAGGCGTATAGTGCAAGAGTGGCCCATCTCACTTTATGGAAATATCGAGATAATGGCTATTTACATTTCTCCGATTTTTTAATCTATGATCTAGGACGCATTATTTTATTTAAAAATTTTCTGTTAGGGTTTTTAGACTCAACCAACATTAAGGTAATGTATGACAAACAAATTTATTTTACTTTCTTTACTTTCTTAGAGAAAAAAATTGGTGGGTTACTATTGCACTATACATTGTGTTCATTTTGGGCCACTATTGCATTACGAACGAGATCTGACCTTCAATAACACGTTTTTTTTGAGTAGATCTAACTACACATTTTACTTTGAAATTTTAATTATTTTTACATGTGAAAGAAATGTTCGTTATTTAATAATAGTCAAAATACCAATAATTATGCTCTGGAATAGCTTTAAAAATGAAGAATAACTAATGCGAAACATTGTTCAAGTACCTAAATGGATTTCAGTTCCTATGATCTCAAAGTTTAAGGTAAGTTGTAATTATTTTTTATTAATAAAGCAAAATTGGTAACATAACGCTTCTGCATTTGTGCAGAAAATTATTTGTTTTGGGGCGAACAAATAACTTTCTCGATAAAACAAATTTTTGCTTTCTAAAAATATCTTTATAAATCCTTGGTAAAACTTGCCTTGTTAGTTCTTTTAAGAATAAAGTTGACATTTTTAATGATGCAGTTGGCTTTTTCAACATCCCCAATAATATAACCCAGCGAACACCACTATCAACCCATTAGGGAACATTCACGTAACGATCTAGGGGGGGGGGCGAATTTGTTTAAAACGTTTTGCTGCGTTTGGACGTTTTTATGACTGTCAAGATATGTTTGACTGGTAGCCATACCTGTGGGCCACTCTTACACTAATAAAAGCGATAATTTTAATAATGCAATAGTGCTTTAAATGCTTGTATCGTGCCAAAAAGAAAACCCTCTGTTATGAGGGTGGTATGTAATGAAAGATATAGATGTCCTTATTACATTTATAAAAAAAAGGCAAATCTCAAAAAAACACATATGGGCTTTTGCACTATACGCCTCATTTCTGGAAAAGAATCTTACAAATTATATCGGCACTTAGTACTACCATTGACTAATAACCTTATTAGTCAAGGGTACTACTAAGTATTGAAATAGTCACCGACAAGTCAAAATTTCTGACCATGTTTTTTTTTCACATTTCTCGAGGTTTTAGTGGTTATTATGAAGGGGTCTTTTCAAAAATATTATTTTTTATATAGAAAGAAAAAAGACATTGTGAAATTTTGTAGGTAAGTTTATTTATATTATTTTTTTTTACATTTTTTAAGTGCCATTTTTTGGCCATAAGTTTTGTTTCAAAAAAATCAAAAACCGGTGGTCGCCATGATTCCGGCCGTTTGAATCGACCGAAAAAAAAAACGGGATACTATTCAGTATTGGTCGCTATATCCCGAACTAGAAGAAAATTCTTTGGCCAAAAAATAACAAAACGGCGGACTTTTTACAAAAGATTTCAAAGAAAAGACCGCCATTTTTGATGTTTTGGCCTAAAAAAATTACACTCTAAATTTTTCCGTCAATCTTTCAGTAGTATTAACTGTAATAATTAAAGCAAATTCACCATGTCAGAACGTGAATTTACAATATTTATTAAATTAACCTGAATATTACTAGGTTTAGTAAAATCTCAGATTTCCTGTCGGTCCAATAATTTTGCATTAAAATTCATGCATGTGGTCCAAAAACCCAGCAATTTTACAATATTGGTTGAAAATTACCATAATTATAGCTTACATTCTACAAAAGATAGCAGTAAAATTACCAAAATAAAAATTCACATTTTCACAGATAACAGTGAATTTACAGTACTGATTTAAATTTACCACTTTCTTTGCTGGTAACATATGACCTACTTTATTTGCTGTGAAATTACCATATTTTCATTTACAGTGCGGTACAATAATTTTGCATTAAAAATCATGCATGTAAAAAGCCCGTAATACTGCTTGAAATACTCATTAAATTCGCTGCTTAAATTACTGTGAAATCACAGGTAAAAATTCACATTTTAACAGATAACAGTGAATTTACAGTAGTGATTTAAATTTACCACTTTCTTTGCTGGTAACATATGACCTACTTTATTTGCTGTGAAATTACCATATTTTTATTTAGAGTGCGGTACAATAATTTTGCATTAAAATTCATGCATGTGGTCCAAAAACCCGGCACTTTTACAGACAGTCCCGAAAATTACAAGAGCACGTAAATAAAAATTGAAATACTCATTAAATTCTCTGCTTAAATTACTGTGAAATCACAGGTAAAAATTCACATTTTTACAGATAACAGTGAATTTACAGTAGTCATTTAAATTTACCACTTTCTTTGCTGGTAACATATGACCTATTTATTTGCTGTGAAATTACCATATTTTTATTTAGAGTGCGGTACAATAATTTTGCATTAAAATTCATGCATGTGGTCCAAAAACCCGGCACTTTTACAGACAGTCCCGAAAATTACAAGAGCACGTAAATAAGAATTGAAATACTCATTAAATTCTCTGCTTAAATTACTGTGAAATCACAGGTAAAAATTCACATTTTTACAGATAACAGTGAATTTACAGTAGTCATTTAAATTTACCACTTTCTTTGCTGGTAACATATGACCTACTTTATTTGCTGTGAAATTACCATATTTTTATTTAGAGTGCGGTACAATAATTTTGCATTAAAATTCATGCAGGTGGTCCAAAAACCCGGCACTTTTACAGACAGTCCCGAAAATTGCAAGAGCACGTAAATAAAAATTGAAATACTCATTAAATTCTCTGCTTAAATTACTGTGAAATCACAGGTAAAAATTCACATTTTTACAGATAACAGTGAATTTACAGTAGTCATGTAAATTTACCACTTTCTTTGCTGGTAACATATGACCTATTTATTTGCTGTGAAATTACCATATTTTTATTTAGAGTGCGGTACAATAATTTTGCATTAAAATTCATGCATGTGGTCCAAAAACCCGGCACTTTTACAGACAGTCCCGAAAATTACAAGAGCACGTAAATAAGAATTGAAATACTCATTAAATTCTCTGCTTAAATTACTGTGAAATCACAGGTAAAAATTCACATTTTTACAGATAACAGTGAATTTACAGTAGTCATGTAAATTTACCACTTTCTTTGCTGGTAACATATGACCTATTTATTTGCTGTGAAATTACCATATTTTTATTTAGAGTGCGGTACAATAATTTTGCATTAAAATTCATGCATGTGGTCCAAAAACCCGGCACTTTTACAGACAGTCCCGAAAATTACAAGAGCACGTAAATAAAAATTGAAATACTCATTAAATTCTCTGCTTAAATTACTGTGAAATCACAGGTAAAAATTCACATTTTAACAGATAACAGTGAATTTACAGTAGTGATTTAAATTTACCACTTTCTTTGCTGGTAACATATGACCTACTTTATTTGCTGTGAAATTACCATATTTTTATTTAGAGTGCGGTACAATAATTTTGCATTAAAATTCATGCATGTGGTCCAAAAACCCGGCACTTTTACAGACAGTCCCGAAAATTGCAAGAGCACGTAAATAAAAATTGAAATACTCATTAAATTCTCTGCTTAAATTACTGTGAAATCACAGGTAAAAATTCACATTTTTACAGATAACAGTGAATTTACAGTAGTCATTTAAATTTACCACTTTCTTTGCTGGTAACATATGACCTATTTATTTGCTGTGAAATTACCATATTTTTATTTAGAGTGCGGTACAATAATTTTGCATTAAAATTCATGCATGTGGTCCAAAAACCCGGCACTTTTACAGACAGTCTCGAAAATTGCAAGAGCACGTAAATAAAAATTGAAATACTCATTAAATTCTCTGCTTAAATTACTGTGAAATCACAGGTAAAAATTCACATTTTTACAGATAACAGTGAATTTACAGTAGTCATTTAAATTTACCACTTTCTTTGCTGGTAACATATGACCTATTTATTTGCTGTGAAATTACCATATTTTTATTTAGAGTGCGGTACAATAATTTTGCATTAAAATTCATGCAGGTGGTCCAAAAACCCGGCACTTTTACAGACAGTCCCGAAAATTGCAAGAGCACGAAAATAAAAATTGAAATACTCATTAAATTCTCTGCTTAAATTACTGTGAAATCACAGGTAAAAATTCACATTTTTACAGATAACAGTGAATTTACAGTAGTCATTTAAATTTACCACTTTCTTTGCTGGTAACATATGACCTATTTATTTGCTGTGAAATTACCATATTTTTATTTAGAGTGCGGTACAATAATTTTGCATTAAAATTCATGCATGTGGTCCAAAAACCCGGCACTTTTACAGACAGTCCCGAAAATTACAAGAGCACCTAAATAAAAATTGAAATACTCATTAAATTCTCTGCTTAAATTACTGTGAAATCACAGGTAAAAATTCACATTTTTACAGATAACAGTGAATTTACAGTAGTCATGTAAATTTACCACTTTCTTTGCTGGTAACATATGACCTATTTATTTGCTGTGAAATTACCATATTTTTATTTAGAGTGCGGTACAATAATTTTGCATTAAAATTCATGCATGTGGTCCAAAAACCCGGCACTTTTACAGACAGTCCCGAAAATTACAAGAGCACGTAAATAAAAATTGAAATACTCATTAAATTCTCTGCTTAAATTACTGTGAAATCACAGGTAAAAATTCACATTTTAACAGATAACAGTGAATTTACAGTAGTGATTTAAATTTACCACTTTCTTTGCTGGTAACATATGACCTACTTTATTTGCTGTGAAATTACCATATTTTTATTTAGAGTGCGGTACAATAATTTTGCATTAAAATTCATGCATGTGGTCCAAAAACCCGGAACTTTTACAGACAGTCCCGAAAATTACAAGAGCACGTAAATAAAAATTGAAATACTCATTAAATTCTCTGCTTAAATTACTGTGAAATCACAGGTAAAAATTCACATTTTAACAGATAACAGTGAATTTACAGTAGTGATTTAAATTTACCACTTTCTTTGCTGGTAACATATGACCTACTTTATTTGCTGTGAAATTACCATATTTTTATTTAGAGTGCGGTACAATAATTTTGCATTAAAATTCATGCATGTGGTCCAAAAACCCGGCACTTTTACAGACAGTCCCGAAAATTGCAAGAGCACGTAAATAAAAATTGAAATACTCATTAAATTCCCTGCTTAAATTACTGTGAAATCACAGGTAAAAATTCACATTTTTACAGATAACAGTGAATTTACAGTAGTGATTTAAATTTACCACTTTCTTTGCTGGTAACATATGACCTACTTTATTTGCTGTGAAATTACCATATTTTCATTTACAGTGTAATATAGCGACTTCAATACTGCATAAAATTCTTTTTTTTTTCAGTCGATCCAGACGGGCGGAATCATGGCGACAACCGTATTTTGATGTTTTTTCATCATCATCAATAGTTTGTTTGGGTCTTTAAGAGACAGGCGCAGCCTATGGCTCATTTATCTAAAAAAATATTTAATCTGAATTGAAAGTTGGGGCAGTGAGTCTATGCTCACTGATGCGAGTTGCATCTGTCATAATTTGGGGGGAGTGAGTCTCTGCTCACTGATGCGAGTTGCATCTGTCATAATTTGGTGCTGTGGAGTGGGTGGGAGGGGGATGGGGAGGGATGGGATAGGGTGTTTTTCAAATGGAAAAAAAAGGCACTTTAAAAATCTAAAAAAGTGTATTTTTGAATATAAATAACGTACTCACAAAATTTCACTCGATTTCACAATGATATCTTTTTTATTTCTATATAAAAAAAATTTAAACAAAATTTGAAGGTAGAAAGACCCCTAAGGTTAATTATTATTGGATTTGTTAATTTAGAGCTACAAAAGATTTTTATGAACCCCTTAAAAAATGTAAAAACTTTTTTTTTCTAAAATACATTGTTTTTAAGATATTGGCAGCAAAATGCTTTTTTTTGCATAGCTCGCAATTTCAAAGAATTTTGCGTCCGTCTGTCTGTCTGGGTGTAAACTCTCTAACTCCATTTCTACATGAGATATCGACTTGCGGTTTTTTGCATATTGTTTCTTATCGTATTCCGAAGAGCTGATTAGATTTTGGGGGTAAACGATTGGCGGTAAGGGGGTAAAAATAGCATAAAACTCCTATTTTTAGCGTTTTTTGTTTATAATTAAGGCAATTATTATTGTATTTGGTTAATTTAGCACTTATATAAAAGATAATTTTAAATTGATCAAAAAATGTTATAAACAACGTTTTCCTAAAACGAATTGTTTTCGAGATATTGGCAGAAAAGTTTTTTTAGCATATCTCACATTATAAATATGATATACCCGATTTCAAAAATTTATATTTTAAATAAAAGCTCTTTTTAAGCCCTATAAAAATTTTTATATACAGTTGTTTTCTAGAATATAATGTATTAAAGATACAGAATTTAAAATCAAACAAAACACCTATTTTACCTATTATTATTTACCTATTTTATGCATGATTATACATAACTAGGCATAGGTCTATGTATACTCATACATAATTATGCATATACCCATACATGTTTATGCATAATTATGTATGATCATACCGGGTCAAATTCATACATGGTCAAAATACAGACATGATCATACATAATCAAGTATAATTATGCCTAATTTTACGTAAAATTATACATAATAATAATATATTTATTCCGGCCTTTGAAGCCATATCAAAATAACAAAATAAATAATCATGCATAATTATGTATGATCATACAAAAACGTTTTTTCCCCGAGTAGGTTTTTATTTATTATGTCTGAAAACCTATAAAATACAGCAAAGAGCATGTTTGCACATGCCTAACCTTAACTATGAAATCGCAAGATGATCGTACAAATTTGGGGGTTTGTTCTACAACAGATCTTTCTTAGATTCTATTGATATTTTACATCGGCACTTAGTGCTACTAAGAGTGCCGATGTATTGAAATCTTCGCCGAAAAGTCAAAATCTTTGACCACGTTTTTTTCACATTTCTCGACGTTTTAGCGAGGGGTCCCGCAATAATGAAGGAGACGACACACTTGGCCCGGAAGTCTGGGAAGTCTCTAGGAAGTCTCAGGAAGTCCGGGAAGTTTTTGAGAAGTCTCAGGAAGTCTAGGAAGTCACTAGAAAATCTCAAAAAGTCCGGGAAGTCTTTGAGAAGTCGCAGGAAGTCTCAGGAAGTCTGGGAAGTCTTTAGTCGTTATTTTAATAAAAATACTTGGAAAACACGGTGTAATTTACCCCCTCCACATGCGCCTTGTAAGTGGCGTGGTTTTCGGCATATCGGCAGCACACTTCATTTTACAAAAAACAATAATTAATAAAAAAAGGAAAGTAGAACATCTTTTAGAAGATGATCCCCTTATTCAGGAACAGAAAAAAATATAGGTACTCTTTCAGATGACATTCCACTTGCAAAATTATCAGACAACCACAACAAAAAAATAAAAACAAAGAAAAAATCTCGGAAAACATAACTAAATACAATACAAAATAATAAATATATTAAAATCAGAGTGACTAATCGTACACACAGTTTAGCGTTGTTGTAACTTTTTTTTTTGTTTTCGATTTAGAATGTTCTCGATACCAATGGTCGGCGTGGGGGAGAGGGAGAATACATTTCTGACGAAAAATATATGTATGTTATGTATTATGGTTATGCGAGCGTCGGGATGAAGCCTAAAATCGTAAAAAGCATGCAATTTTCGGTTTAATATAAATTTAAATATTAGAATGGAGTTTCTTTTTATTTTAGTTGTACATGTGTTTTTTGTACTTTTTATCGGAACTTTTATACTTATTTGTATATTATTGTGGCGTAACGTATATAGCATTTGCCACGATATTATAAAAGCTATGACATATGGCATAACAGTTATGTTTTTGTTTATACCGAGGTTTATACTTTATACTAAACTATAAATATAAATAATTAAACTTTTAAATAAATAGGAGATATAGTTTTATTACACAAAAAAATAAATGTCTGCCCAAGCTTCTACCATAAATTACGCAAAATTTGGCCAGAGGTAACCTCTTCCTACCTCGTAACGCAGTTTCTTATAATTTCTCACTAAAATTCTACATGGTGTAACGCTGTATTCGACCCCACCTAAACCCTTTATGTACTTTGTGAACGAATTCATTGGGTTTGTTTTTTTCTCGAAAATCTCAGTTCTAAACTGGTTCGGAACTGGTGCAGTTGCAACTGGGCAGTGCTCAATGGCAACTGCGCACGTTCCGAACCAATTCAGAACTGCTATTTTCGGAAAACAATATAAACCTAAATAAACCGATTGTTTCATGTTTTTACTTAGTCACAGAATGATCATCATACCTCGGGCAAAAGCGGGCATAAATTCAGCACTGCAGTGCATTGATAAGAAGCAGCTGCAAGACGACTGACCCCACTCCACAAGAATGCAACGCTAGTAAATCTATGATAAAAGTTAAAAAAGATGACAAAAGATGAATAATAATAGCTCGCAATTGCCCGGCACTGTAAATTATTATCCGTGATAATAATTATGATAATTATAATTATTATTATTAAAGTAGGTCCTTATAAAATAATCTGATCCGAAAACTAACTTTAACAATAAATCCCTGAATAAAAAATTCGCGGGCTAAATTTAAAAATCACGCATGCCTAGAATTGCAAAAAGTTGTTAGAAGTCTTTAGGAAGTCACTATAAATCTTTGGGAAGTCGGAGGAAGTCTCAGGAAGTCTCAGGAAATCTCAGGAAGTCGTAAGAAGTCTTTGAGAAGTCCGGGAAGTTTTTGAAAATTATAGGAAGTCTTAGAAAATCTTTCGAAATATTGCAAAAGACTTCCGATTTTGAAGGAGACGACGCACCCAAAACCTATTGCGGGACCCCTCGCGTTTTAGACCATTATGAGTCGAAATCAGTAAAAAAAAATTTTTCGTCCCTCTGTCTGTGTCTGTCTGGGTGTAAACTCCATTTCTACATGAAATATCGACTTGCGGTTTTTTGCATATTGTTTCTTATCGTATTTCCAAGAGCTGATTAGATTTTGGGGGTAAACGATTGGGGGTAAAGGGGTAAAAATAGGGTAAAACTCGTATTTTTGGCGTTTTTTGTTTATAATTAAGGCAATTATTATTTTATTTGGTTAATTTAGCACTTATATAAAAGATAATTTTAAATTGGTCAAAAAATGTTACAAACAACGTTTTCCTAAAACGCATTGTTTTCGAGATATTGACGTTTAAAGCAGTAAAAGGTTTTTTTAGCATATCTCACATATTTATAACCCGATTTCTAAAAATTATATTTCAAATAAGTTTTTTTTAAGCCCTATAAAACATGTTATATACAGACTTTTGCTAGAATATAATATAATGAAAAAATCTTGCTATTAAGAACACTTTAATAAATACAATAAATATATATGAACAGTTCCAACGTTTCGAAGGTAATATGTCCCTTCTTCTTCAGGGTAAAAATTAAAAATAGAAATAAAAAATTATACAAATTTAAAATCTAATTGTCAAAAAACTGATGATGAAAATTAATTAAAATAGGTAAAGGTGTATAGATGTATAAGTGTATAAAGTATAGGTATAAGTGTTTAGTTAAGATATGTAAATAAGTAAAAAATTAAGATATGTGAATAAGTAAAAAACAAATTGACAAAAAAAAAATAAAAAAAAATATACAAATATATAGCTAGAATATAATGTTTTAAAGATACAGAATTTAAAATCAAACAAAACACCTAGTTTGAAATTTGCAAACTAGATGGCTCTAGTGTACAATAGTGCCGATGTTTTGACAGGGTGCTTGCAACGTTTCATCTAGTTTCATTCATCTGTTTGTAAGTTACAAACTTACAATGTAAACTGATTTTCTACTCGTGTAGAAGGTGGTTATGTTCAAGTTTATTGGCCGATTTAGTTTATTTTGCAATTTTACGAAATTGCCTTTTCGATAATAAAACTAGACATTTTACCAGTCTCTACATTTTTATATTACAGTGTACATAAAATATGGTTATTTGTAGAGACGTAACCATCATGGATGACTATACCGGGTGATTCAGGAAGATGGTTCTCAAGTCGAGAAATGGTTGTCTCGAAAATTGAGACTCGATAATCGAGATGCAAAGTTCCGCTTCTCGACTCTCGTGAAACCCTAAAGAAGCACAAGTCTGTAAAAGAAGCTAGAGGAGTTAAAAAGTACCGCTATAACCGAAAAACTATTTTTTGTATGTATATAGATTATCCAAGTTAGATATAACTATAAATAGTACAATTTCGAATAGGTATTATTTCCTTAATCAGAAATTAAGGTAAATTATTTCAATAATTATACCTTAATGTATGTAGGTCGACAAGTCGTCAGCAGTATACAGACTCTATATCTATTTATAGATAGTCGCTTTAAAGTTAAAAGATTCCCCTAAACTTCAAACTTGATACAAATGTACGAGGGAGTATTTCGATTTAAGGTAAGCCCACGTTCGGTGTTACAGTTCACGTGACACAGACTTTTCGGAAAACTTTCAATGAGTTTGACGCGCAGAGTCTGGATCATACGGCCAAAAGTTGACAAGCGCCTAAATGCAGCTCCATATGCAGGATTTTGTTTTGTTTTTTTCTTGTTTGGTCTTTTTTTTAAATGAGGGGGCCTTGGTTTACGTTAACGTTGGTTTGGCGTCTGTTTGGTGTTTTTTTTTGTAAAAAAATGTTCTATATTTAAAATAACATATTGAAAAACGGTCAGCGCATGCGCGTGCGCAGTTTATCAAAATGTTGCATAAAGAGCTGCACATAGGCGCTCTTGAAAGTTATACGGCCAAAGAAATGCTTAGAGGGGGTCTACTGTATTCTCCAGAGGTTCTCAATATTTAATTAAAAAAATGAATTTCTTATGCATTGTTACACCAGGCGAGCATTTATTATTAAATTAGCTAAAGCTAAATTATTTAGCCTAAATATAATCCTAGTTGATTCTTAAAATATATCGCCTTTTAAATTCTGAAATATCGTATCTGAAAAATGCCTCCCATTAAAAAAAATACACCAAACCAGCAAACTACCAAACCAAACCATTGTTAACGTAAACCAACGCCTCCCATTGAAAAAAAAACACCAAACCAGCAAACTACCAAACCAAACCATCGTTAACGTAAACCAACGCCTCTCATTAAAAAAAAAACACCAAACCAGCAAACTACCAAACTAAACCATTGTTAACGTAAACCAACGCACCCATTAAAAAATAACACTAACTAGAAATTCGTGAATATTTTAACAATTTTTTGTTATAAAAATTTCAACAATTATATTATTTTATTTATTAATTTGCAGAGAATAGTAATAAGCAACCAGTTATATATCTCAATGCATAAATACTTACCTACACTTTGAGAGCCACTGAAATCAGTGCTGCCACTACTACAAACCTCGCTTTCGGCCGTAGACTTTCGGCCGTAATACCCACCTCGGACGCGCCTATGTATCTTGAAGAATGGGTCAATTTAAAATTAGTTAAATGGTGAAGCAGAAGCTAAAGTGGTCTAACTAAAAAAATGTAAATAAGGAGAAAATGAAGAAAACGCGTTTTGACTTATAATTTAATCAATTTTACCTTTAAAACAAAACTTTTTGGGCATATGTTAGCATAAAATATAAAAAAACTTATCTCATTAAAATAACTTTAGTTTTGGGTGCCTTCAATTATTACGGGACACTTTTTAGGAAAAAACTCATAGTCTCTTTTCACACAAAAGTAATTTTTTTTTTTTTTTTGGTAAGTTGGAACAGTAGGTGTAAATTTATTATTCCATCAATCTATTTTCTAATCATCGTACAGAGTGATATTGGTAGACTGACAGTTTCGGGCTACTGGCCCTCTTCAGTACCAAGAGATAGATAGATAGATGGCGCACAAGTCTACATCAATCTAATGGCTATATTCCTTTTGCGAGTAAAGTCTAAAAACGTTTTCTTAATCAGCGTGCAGAGTTGACTCTTGGTACTGAAGAGGGCCAGTAGCCCGAAACTGTCAGTCTACCAATATCACTCTGTACGATGATTAGAAAATAGATTGATGGAATAATAAATTAATATTTTTATAATTTTGTTTAAAATTAAAATTTCTGTCCTTACTAATTTTACGTCTAACCACCCGTTAGTGGTACTATGTGCTTGAGACACACAAGTCTTCAACTTGCTACCATTCAAAGTCTCCAGATTAGGAGAGGTATGAGTAGTTGTCTACATCTAGAAATAGATGGCGCACAAGTCTACATCAATCTAATGGCTATATTCCTTTTGCGAGTAAAGTCTAAAAACGTTTTCTTAATCAGCGTGCAGAGTTGACTCTTGGTACTGAAGAGGGCCAGTAGCCCGAAACTGTCAGTCTACCAATCACTCTGTACGATGATTAGAAAATAGATTGATGGAATAATAAATTAATATTTTTATAATTTTGTTTAAAATTAAAAATTCTGTCCTTACTAGTAGGTGTAAAATAATACTTAGACCTAACCATAAAATAGAATTTTAATTATTTTAATGCAATTTTAAAGCTACTTCATACATAAATTTTAGAAATTGCTATTTTCGCCAAAAGTAAAAAAGCTTAAGTGGTCTAACTAACATTGTTTCCAACACTCGTTTTTTCCCAAACAAAACCAACTATTGCAACAACTATGCGTGAAATAGTGTAGTACTACCTTTGAACTATACTATAAAATTATTTTTGGGTGTGTCCAAGTACTACGTAACACTTTTTGGGGTATACTAAATGAGCCTGTTTTTACAAAAATAATAATAATAATACTTAATGGGTCTGTTTTTTACAACAACAATAATAGCTTACAATATGAATAATTTTAGCTAAAAACGCACAAAAAATGTTGCATAGAATCTAAAAAGACCCACAAATAAGATTTTAATTAATTTAATGTAATTTTAAAGTTAATTCACACATAAATTTTAGAAATTGCTATTTTTGCCAAAAGTGAAAAAGCTAAAGTGGTCTAACTAACATTGTTTCCAACGCTCGTTTTTTCCCAAACAAAACCAACTATTGCAACAACTATGCGTGAAATAGTGTAGTACTACCTTTGAACTATACTATAAAATTATTTTTGGGTGTGTCCAAGTACTACGTAACACTTTTTGGGGTATACTAAATGAGCCTGTTTTTACAAAAATAATAATAATAATACTTAATGGGTCTGTTTTTTACAACAACAATAATAGCTTACAATATGAATAATTTTAGCTAAAAACGCACAAAAAATGTTGCATAGAATCTAAAAAGACCCACAAATAAGATTTTAATTAATTTAATGTAATTTTAAAGTTAATTCACACATAAATTTTAGAAATTGCTATTTTTGCCAAAAGTGAAAAAGCTAAAGTGGTCTAACTAACATTGTTTCCAACACTCGTTTTTTCCCAAACAAAACCAACTATTGCAACAATTATGCGTGAAATAGTGTAGTACTACCTTTAAACTATACTATAAAATTATTTTTGGGTGTGTCCAAGTACTACGTAACACTTTTTGGGGTATACTAAATGAGCCTGTTTTTACAAAAATAATAATAATAATACTTAATGGGTCTGTTTTTTACAACAACAATAATAGCTCACAATATGAATAATTTTAGCTAAAAACGCACAAAAAATGTTGCATAGAATCTAAAAAGACCCACAAATAAGATTTTAATTAATTTAATGTCATTTTAAAGCTATTTCACACATAAATTTTAGAAATTGCTATTTTCGCCAAAAGTGGAAAAGCTAAAGCGGTCTAACCAACATTATTATTATTTATTTATCCTGTAGTTTTTAATACAGAGGCGTAGAGGGCCCCAAATAAGCTTTAAGCTTGTGATAGGGGCTCTCTACTAATTTTGATCACAAAATTACATTCCAAATATTAATACTGCCATATTTTTGTTTCTCTTTGTATCCCTTCTTTATAAAAGTTTTATGTATCCATAGAAGTCATATAGTTGAATTATCTGTGGTCAATAATGTAAATTTTCGATTTTGGAGAGCAAAAAGTTTTTTGTTTTCAACACTCGTTATTTCCCAAACATACCCAACTATTGCAACAATTATGCATTAAATAGTGTAGTACTACCCTTATACTATATTATAAAATAATTTTGGGGTTTCCAAGTATTACGTAACACTTTTTGGGGTATACTTAATGGGTCTTATTTTTACAAAAGAAAAATTTTCACAATATGAATAATTTTAGCTAAAAACACAAAAAAATATTGTATAGAACATAAAAAGACCCACAAATAAGATTTTAATTAATTACACTACCCGACATGATTTATATACTATTGATGAGATATATAGGGTCTAGAAGTATTTTTTCTCCTGATTTCAAATCCGCTTTTAGAATTCTTCCATCACGTCACAATTTTAATATACAGGGTGTTTTATAATAAAAATAGGCATTTTTTTGAACGTCAGGACATTTCACATTTATGAATATTATTTTTTCAAATTTGGTACACTTGTTTAAAATTTGTGTGCTTTTCGAATATTTTAAAATTTTTTTAAATATCGATTGTCATTTGTTTTTTATAATAAAAAGAAAAAGTTTTTTCGTTGCCAAAATTTCAAAAGATGGAATTTTTCGATGTAACTATGAAAAAACACTCTGTATTTATATGGCTTCAATTTGGTTTCAATTATTTTTGAAGGGAATTCTGGAAGCGGCACAATATCAATTTTAAGTCAATTATGTCAGATATTTTAACAGCGTTTTGCATATTTTAAGAACAATAAGTAGGCTTTGTACAAAAATTTGACGTTTTAAGTCAAGTTAATTAATTCAATCAATTAACTAGATGAAACGTTGTCAAAACATCGGCACTATTGTACACTAAAAAAAAACATATAACATGTTTTATAGGGCTTAAAAAGATCTTTTATTTAAAATATAATTTTTTGAAATCGGGTTATAAATATGTGAAATATGCTAAAAAAACCTTTTACTGCTTTAAACGCCAATATCTCGAAAACAATGCGTTTTAGGAAAACGTTGTTTATAACATTTTTTGACCAATTTAAAATTATCTTTTATATAAGTGCTAAATTAACCAAATACAATAGTCGGGTAGTGTAATTTTTATTATTACCTTTAAATAAAAAATATAAAATAAAACTTTTCGGGACTTCGGGACTGGTCCCGGGACCTGCATGCTCTAGTTGTGACTATAAAATAAAAAAATACAAAAAGCTAAAGATCCCAGTTACCGTCGTTTAACTACTGCCGGCACTATTGATGTTGGTCAAGTGTAAAGCACTTGACCAGAACAGCCTGCTACACAAAAACTTATCAATGACAGGTATTTTTACCTTAGGTACTGGTGTTAACCTAAGTGCTTTTTTATTTATATCCTTTTATTTATTTTATGCGTATTAAGTGTCACCGAACTACCGAGCAAACAATTTCAGGTAACAAAAACGAGTTGGGTGGGTGGTTGTTTGAGAAAAAGATCACACGATGTCTGTAAAATGAATACTGTATGACCATTAATCGGAATAAATTCAGTTATGACTCATCAACGTTGAAAATAAACACAAAAACATAGGCTTACGGAATAATTTTGCCGAATTATGAGGGAAATTTTTATAAAGGTCACTAAATCGAAACATTTGACGACTAATTTGTTACACACAACAATATTGAATATACATATTAACTATAAATATGTAAATATATCGGTGTTTTTCGAAGAAAATAAAAATGTAAATATTTAAAACCTCGCGTCAACGATAGAATCGACGCGGCGCCTATGCGAGCACTGGAAATTCGCCGATGACTGTGTATGACTTAAACGAACGTATAAACAATTAGGTGATGTATTTTTACCGAGTAATAATAAGATTTTTTTTATTTCATCTTCAAAACGTGTCCGCTCTTTTGACAGGAACGTCACATTCAGCGTGGGTGACGCGAAGGTGACACATGTTAAACATTTAAGGAAAAAATTAAAAATGGCGCAAGTTTTTCGCGCCAGCTGCATCAAGTAATTTATGTAAAAATGTGTTTGTTAAGGAAATATTATTAAATCTACAATCGTTATAACTTTCAATATTGATTTTACAATGGAAAGTTAGTATATGTGATGTAATTTAGTGGTTGAATCTGGATTAGGGTTATCCACATGTGTTTAAGGTTAGGATAGAAGAAATTTTATTTATTTGAAACAATTGTAACACTTGTATCTGGTGAAAAAGGACGATAGTTCAAGTTCAAGTGACCAAAAGGTCGTAATTAATGAAGAGAAGAAGAAGTAAACATTTAAGAAGTCTTACAGAAGACCAGGCCAAAAGAAAGCGATGGTATGGTAACAACCAGGCGAACCATCTGCAGAAAAACAAGAGAGCAGCGAGCTGGCCAATTGACAAAGGCAAAGGCCAAAAATAAAGAGAGAGAGAGAGAAGATTATTTTAAAATAATTTTTTCATTGAGAAAGGAATAAAAATAGATTCTAAATTGAATTTATTCATGTAAATGTATTACATCGGCACTTAGTGCTACTAAGAGTGCGGATGTATTGAAATCTTCGCCGAAAAGTCAAAATCTTTGACCACGTTTCTCGACGTTTTAGACCATTCTGAGTCGAAAACAGAAAAAAAAAATTTTTGCGTCCGTCTGTCTGTCTGTCTGTCTGTCTGGGTGTAAACTCTCTAACTCCATTTCTACATGAGATATCGACTTGAGGTTTTTTGCATATTGTTTCTTATCGTATTCCGAAGAGCTGATTAGATTTTGGGGGTAAACGATTGGGGGTAAGGGGGTAAAACTCCTATTTTAAGCGTTTTTTGTTTATAATTAAGGCAATTATTATTGTATTTGGTTAATTTAGCACTTATATAAAAGATAATTTTAAATTGGTCAAAAAATGTTATTAACAACGTTTTCCTAAAACGCATTGTTTTCGAGATATTGGCGTTTAAAGCAGTAAAAGGTTTTTTAGCATATCTCACATATTTATAACCCGATTTCAAAAAAATATATTTTAAATAAAAGCTGTTTTTAAGTCCTATAAAAAATGTTATATACAGTTTTTTGCTAGAATATAATGTTTTAAAGATACAGAATTTAAAATCAAAGAAAACACCTAGTTTGAAATTTGCAAACTAGATGGCTCTAGTGTACAATAGTGCCGATGTCTTGACAGGGTGCTTGCAACGTTTCATCTAGTTTATGTACTTATAAATAGATAGCATCAGAAAATATAAATAATTTTAATAAACAGGACACTGAATTTTATGCACTTGATAAAAACAATTATCGCGTATGTATTGTTTGGTTGCCAAAAACTGGTTTATTTAAAATATTTGACAGTAATGCAATTTACTTTACAGGTACCAATTTACACAGTAAACAATGATTTAAATATTTACTTATATATTTTGTGTCTATACAGGATGTCCAGTAAATGGTGTCATTAATTTTAAGGGGTGATTCTACATAGGAAAATATGAAAAAAAGTTCCTATAAACATATGTCTAAAAATGCGTCATAAGGGAGCTAAGCCCATTTGAAAGTGGCTAAAATAATCGGTTTTTATTTAATAACTCAGGAACGCTTTGAGGTACAGCAACGAAGTTTTGAATGTAAACTAACCTTAATAAGGCCCATCTTCGTATACTATCTAGTACTTATTTTAAACAGGGGTGTGCGAAAATGGGAGGCCTTATTAGTTTTTTGTCCCAAACTTATTTCTGTGTAACTTTTTTGTAATTTTATTTTTGGAATATAATTCCTCAGGTCAAAATACATAAAAAAGGTACTCTTGTTCTAATACTGTATGATTAACCGTTTTCGAGAAAAAATCATTTGAAGGTGAAATTTCTCGGTTCGAGGACGAAAAATTAAATACTAAAATGTTTAAAACCAAAATTTTTAATCATGCAAAGTTATTCTATATCAAAAACTAAGAAAAAAAGTTTCTATACATATAGATCGAAAAATATCTTTTAAAGCTACAATCAGGCCTATTCACATGTACCATTAAGATTGAAATTTGTGGCAATATTGACGAAAATTGCAAGGTCATTTACGTCAACTGTATTAAAACTGCATGGTATTGTAATTTTTGTCAATATTGAATAGATTTCAATGGTACATGTGAATAGACCTGAATGATCCTTTAAAAACGGTGCCTGTAGATACAGGCATATCCACAGTCTCGCATAAGAACGTAATACATAACAATGCGATGCCGTGATTGGCTTGATGTGCCGCCATGTATCTTGTAAGCCAATCACGGCACCGCATTCTTATGTTTTATGTTCTTATGCAAGCTTCTGGATAGGCATTTTGTATATGATGCGCTTATATCAAGAAAGCGCTACAAAATTAGTTAATTAGAATCGATACTTAGGTCAAAATATGCAAAAAGTGGATTTATCGGTTTTTGCATGTTTGTTCCACAAATGACACTAAGCTAAACACGGAAAAAAAAATTATAGCTAGGAGCGCTATAACACACATACCAAGCAAATTATAATCGCTTATTATATAAATACAAGGCTTTCTCTTACAATTATGGCAGTCAGTGTAAAAATTTATATGAAATACTTTAATTGTTTAGTGAATAATAAAATATAACAAATAGTATGGCATTTATAGCTTAAATAGATTTAATTATTGTCCGTGCTAATAATTTTTATAATATAATACAATTTCTGTAAATTTATAATAGTGCCTGTAATAAATATAATCGTGTCTGTAATATATATAATCGTTTCCAATTTATTTTTAACATTATTAGTTATTGTGTCCCTTATAATCTATAGCTTAAATCACTATAATTTGCCACTGTTACCAAATATCTTATAATGTATAGCGCAGAGCCCACTAATTTCTTTCCGTGAACAAGATTAGGTTTTAAACAAAATGCAAAAAAAATATCTGAGCCTGATTTTTCCTGCAAGGAGTTTATTGAACTAAAGATTCCTTATAAAGTAATTGTACAAATGGTTTATTTAATTAGTTGGACTTATTTATTGGTTTATTATTTTTTCCCTTTAATTAAATGTTCAATTGACCTGAATGCGTTAATAATGTTTATGTCTGAATCATAAAATTTAATTATTCAGCATTGTGTGGAAACTCATTTGCTTGATTTTATAAAGTAAATTTACCGTTTATTAACAGCACACAGGGCCGTAACTAGGGGGAGACAGGGCGACTAAGCCCCCCTGGCATTGGTTTGAGCCCCCCTGGGTATCTATTCTCGGGCTCGAGAGAACGTGAACAATTTTCGTAGGAAGGGAACTGATCATATCATATAAAAGTTCCCCAAAGTTAAAAAATGCTAATCTTGAACATTAGTGAGCGTGATGGGATCTCTGCAGCCGGCTGCAGCGTTGCCAAGTATTTTAGCGGATTTTAACCAATCAGATTATGCGAAACGAGTTGCGTGCGCAGGCTGTAATTATTTTTATTATTTGTAAACAAGTTTCTGTGGTTTGAATAATTTTTATAATTAATATCTAAAAATTAATGTGTAAGAAATGAGAATAAAAACAGAAAAAGATCTGCGCCCACCAGCAGCCAACAAAAAAAATATAAGAAATGAGAATAAAAACAGAAAAAGATCTGCGCCCACCAGCAGCCAACAAAAAAAAAATACTTTAAAATTTTATTCAGCACAACCCTCTTGTCAATAGTGGGCTGTTTAGCCCTGAATTCACTATAATTTTTTTGTTGGAAAGTTGGAAAGGGTCGGCCCTAGCCAACACTTCCCGTTATTCGTTCTCCATTTGATCTTCCGCATCTTGCAGATCTCCCAAAAGGGCAACAGCCCCCACAATTTCCAAATCGTCCATCGTTATATTATTATTATTATTATATGTATAATAATGTATAATAATTTATAAATATAAAAAATCTTTTATTAATTACGATTAACTATTATAAAACAAAACGGTATTCAAATTAACAACACAAAACCAAAGCCAAAATAGGGTTATATTAATTTATTATTCCATCAATCTATTTTCTAATCATCGTACAGAGTGATATTGGTAGACTGACAGTTTCGGGCTTCTGGCCCTCTTCAGTACCAAGAGTCAACTCTGCACGCTGATTAAGAAAACGTTTTTAGACTTTACTCGCAAAATATAGCCATTAGATTGATGTAGACTTGTGCGCCATCTATTTCTAGATGTAGACAACTACTCATACCTCTCCTAATCTGGAGACTTTGAATGGTAGCAAGTTGAAGACTTGTGTGTCTCAAGCACATAGTACCACTAACTTGCTACCATTCAAAGTCTCCAGATTAGGAGAGGTATGAGTAGTTGTCTACATCTAGAAATAGATGGCGCACAAGTCTACATCAATCTAATGGCTATATTCCTTTTGCGAGTAAAGTCTAAAAACGTTTTCTTAATCAGCGTGCAGAGTTGACTCTTGGTACTGAAGAGGGCCAGTAGCCCGAAACTGTCAGTCTACCAATATCACTCTGTACGATGATTAGAAAATAGATTGATGGAATAATAAATTAATATTTTTATAATTTTGTTTAAAATTAAAAATTTCTGTCCTTAAAATAGGGTTATGTTCTAATGCGCGTGACTAACTTATATGTCAAAATTTCCCGGAACGACCGCTTCTAGAATTCTCACGATCCCGAGTAGTAGAAGTAAAGTTCCTCAATTTTCGTGCGAAGTGAAGTTCAAGAATAAGTAGTTTTGCGTTTCGAGAGAAAGAATATGCAACCCACACTACCTTTCTCCCGGGAATGCGTTCCGTCGACCCCGAGAATACATACCCTGGCGTTTTCACTGAGCCCTCCATGGTATTTTTTTGGGGCGCCAAGTTTGTTAGAAACCGTTAGGGACAAAGCTTTTTTTCGTAAAGATAATTTTTGGGGCGCCATTTTTTTTCGCAGGGGCGCCAAGTTTGGTAGATACCGTCAGGGGCAAAGCTTGGCGGCAATTGAAGTTTGATAAAAACCGTCAGGGACAAAGCTTTTTTTTAGTAAAGGTAATTTTTGGGCGGGCCGTCATTTTTTTTTTCGCAGGGAGGCCCTGGCGTTTTCGCTGAGCCCCCCCTGGTATTTTTTTGAAGCGCCAATTTTCTTTTACAGAGGCGCCACGTTTGTGGTAGATACCGTCAGGGGCAAAGCTTTTTTCCGTAAAGGTATTTTTGGGGCGCCAATTCAAGTTTGGTAGAAACCGTCAGGGGAAAAGATTTTTTTCGTAAAGGTATTTTTGGGGAGCCAATTCAAGTTTGGTAGAAACCGCCAGGGACAAAGCTTTTTTTTTTGTAAAGGTATTTTTGGGGTGCCAATTCAAATTTGGTAGAAACCGCCAGGGACAAAGCTTTTTTTTGTAAAGGTATTTTTGGGGCGCCAATTCAAGTTTGGTAGAAACCGCCAGGGACAAAGCTTTTTTTCATGAAGGTTTTTTTTTCTTTTTTTTTGACCCTGGGTGCTGAACCCCCTAGATTTTTTTCTAGTTACGGCCCTGACAGCACAAGAAATAAAAGGTTTTATAATACCTATAAAACCTATTTTATTGTAATAGTTTTGCAAAAAAATTTTCTAGTTTAATTTGCGAATCACACGATTAAAATGAAGGAAAATTCTCATAAATTAGGAGTTACATCGACACTTAGTACTACTAAGAGTGCCGATGTATTGAAATCTTCGCCGAAAAGTCTAAATCTTTGACCACGTTTTTTTCACATTTCTCGACGTTTTAGACCATTCTGAGTCGAAATCAGTAAAAAAAAATTGCGTCCGTCTGTCTGTCTGGATGTAAACTCTCTAACTCCATTTCTACATGAGATATCGACTTGCGGTTTTTTGCATATTGTTTCTTATCGTATTCCGAAGAGCTGATTAGATTTTGAGGGTAAACAATTGGGGGTAAGGGGGTAAAAATAGGGTAACACTCCTATTTTTAGCGTTTTTTGTTTATAATTAAGGCAATTATTATTGTATTTGGTTAATTTAGCACTTATATAAAAGATAATTTTAAATTGGTCAAAAAATGTTATAAACAACGTTTTCCTTAAACGCATTGTTTTCGAGATATTGGCGTTTAAAGCAGTAAAAGGTTTTTTTAGCATATCTCACATATTTATAACCCGATTTCAAAAAATTATATTTTGAATAAAAGCTCTTTTTAAGCCCTATAAAAAATGTTATATACAGTTTTTTGCTAGAATATAATGTTTTAAAGATACAGAATTTAAAATCAAACAAAACACCTAGTTTGAAATTTGCAAACTAGATGGCTCTAGTGTACAAACTTTAAGTTTCCATTCATTTGTTTTTAAAATCAATCAAAAATTGTAATTAATAAGTTCAACTTGCATCCAAGTAAAAACATATTTTTATTATTAATTTTAATTATATATCAAGTGTACAAGAAAAGCTAAAGTTTAATATAAATATTATACAAGTTGGTTTGTGCAGTGAGGAGTAGTAGTAGTAAAATTGTAATTATGTTATGCTACCCTGTTCTAATAGCATTTTATTAGTTTTCCCAATAGTGCCGCCGTTTTGTCAGGGTGCTTGCAACGTTTCATCTAGTTTTTTAACTGAAAAATAAGAAATCCGTTGCTAGCAACAACCTTTGCGATATAAAAGTATACAGTGAATATTCCGCTTTCAACGGGCCCAGTTATAACGATCTTCCGGTTATAACGAAGCAACTTTAAAGTCCCTTAATAGTATTTTACTGTTTATAACCATTAATCGGAATAAATTCAGTTATGACTCATCAACGTTGAAAATAAACACAGAAACATAGGCTTACGGAATAATTTTGCCGAATTATGAGGGAAATTTTTATAAAGGTCACTAAAGCGAAACATTGACGACTAATTTGTTACACACCACAATATTGAATATACATATTAACTATAAATATGTAAATATATCGGTGTTTTTCGAAGAAAATAAAAATGTAAATATTTAAAACCTCGCGTCAACGATAGAATCGTCGCGGCGCCTATGCGAGCACTGGAAATTCGCCGATGACTGTTTATAACGAACGTCGCTTATAGGGCCATTCCAGCGTTTCGGGTGTTTCACTAGTACACATTGAAACGGTTTTTATTAATACTTATTGCACCAACAGATTGGCCCACGTGTGCTACAATTAGACTAATATACCAGTTAAACAATCTGTTAAAACCTGAAATAAAATTTAAAAGAAATTAAGGAAGATGTTGGCAATATTTGCCGTGTCGGGTGTTTCATTTTTTTTGACAACCGAAACGGCAAATTTTGCCAACATCTTCCTTAATTTCTTTTAAATTTTATTTCAGGTTTTAACAGATTGTTTAACTGGTATATTAGTCTAATTGTAGCACACGTGGGCCAATCTGTTAGTGCAATAAGTATTAATAAAATCCGTTTTAATGTGTAATAGTGAAACACCCGAAACGCTGGAATGGTCCTATAGTGAACCGTAGTGAACCATTTCAGCACGGCCCTTGAGGACCTCCTTATAAACGGTCTCCACTGTACTACTCTTACATTTTTGTCTTACATTGTAATGGTTTGGTGAGACAACCACGGTTCACCTGGGCGATTTTAAATGAAAATTTCGTGGACCCCTACATTTTTTGGACTAAAACATACCTGATTACATAAGAAAGAAAATCGTAAAAGATACACTTTTTTAGACAGATAAAAAAACTTTTTTTTTAGTAATAGGGTGTGTCAAAAAATCCCGAATTTGGAGATCTGAGTCAGAAGTTGCTCCTTGGTAAAAAACGGTAGCCACTTAAAAATGAGCCAAATCGATTAATGTTTAGAGGTAGCTCAAAGCCCTCAAACTTAGAAAAAAATCTGTACCTGTTTTTTCCCGAAAAAATGACTTTAATTATTATTATAAGGATTAATTTTACCAAAATAAAATTAAAAAATAGTTATTTTCTTAACTAGTTTATTAAGTGAATAAAATCACTTAATACACGAGTTGAGAATTTAATTTTATCCAACACCTTTTATTTTTAAATAAAAATCTATAATTTTGCGAAAAATTATGTCAAAAATATTAAGATTAAGTTTTCTTAATACTAAAATAATAGGTAGCCATGGCCTAAGTATGCCTATTAAAAATAAACAATTGCTAGTTTTACATTTCTTACAAACGTCAAAATGGACTTTTTGACAGAATTTTTAATAAAAACAGTATTTTATTCAAAAACTAAAGAATAATTTGGGGTTTTCTTTAGTTTTTATGGTTTAGTTAACGTGCTTCTATTTATAGAATAGTTATAATACTTAATTAATAGGGTATGTAACTAATTTTGGGTGAGATCAAAAGCTGTACGTAAAAGAATGGGTGAAAAATTTTTTAGTCACTAGTGGAAAAAAAATCACTTTTGACATTTAAAATAGTGCTCAAAACAAGTGTTTTTGTGAAGGTGTTGGATAAAAGTTTTTTTTTTAATATTTTTTTTTATTTTTCGTTTTTTGCAAAAAGAAAATTTAATAAAAAAAATTGAAAAATTAAAAAAAAAATTGAAAACTTTTTGTTTTTTATTTTTTAAGTAAAATACGATAAATCGTCGCAAAAAGTCCAAACGTAAAAATGGCTAAAAGTCAGTTTTTTCAAAAGCCATGTATAATTTTAATGAATGTTTGACAAAAAACTTTTTTAGTTTTAATGAATGTTTGTCGTTAAAACTAAATCTAGTGTTAAAGAATATAAATTTAAAACTGTCACATGAAGGTTTTTGAGGTCGTTAAAACTGAATCTAGTGTTAAAAAACAAAAATTTAAACTGGATCCAATACAGAGTCAAACATTTGGAAGTTTTCAAATATTTTTATGAAAATTACATTACATACTGAACCGAAATAAGTGTTAAAATATTTAAATTTGAATTGCACGCGCGATTCGCATATTTAAGTTGCCACCACTGTTTATCATTTCGGTATTCAAAAAAAACTTCCTTTAGTTTTTTTTGAATCCTGTGCGGCCATATTCATTTCATTTACGTTAGAACCTTCGCGTCGTTTGCAGTGACTGAAATCGCTTTATACCTAAAATCTACAACTTAGTGGTTGTTAAATAATACCAGTGTTAGGTATGTACCAATATAGTAATATTTAGAATTATTGAAACATCGTTTAGATTCATTATTCTTATACATAATTTTGGTTCATTATTCTTATACATATTTTTGTTAGATTTTAGATACTGAAAAATATAACCGCTTCCTTAAACCGTTTGTTTCAAGTTTTACTTTTTGCCTTGTACAAAAAAAACCCTGAAAACCCCCGAGGTAAAGTGACATTTACCCTCAAATTTTACTACGTCACATCTTTTTGGCTCCCTAACGAGGGGCAAGGCATCAGGTATTTGAAAAACAAGGTTTTTTGTGGGGTTATCAACACGACCGCCATTTTTTGCCTGGCCGTGGATTCCGGTTGCTATGGGCCGATTGTCAAGGACACCGCCGCAAGCCATGCAAAAAGGAACGACCACCGAGCACCTAGGCGCCCGACCCGCAGAGATGCAGGAAAACGCTCGAAGTAGAGGAGCAATACCTAGAACGCAGCCACGGCGGGACTCGATCCGTTCAACATCGCCGGCGTATTCAACTGACTGCGGCGCATCACGGCCGCGCAGACCCACTTCAGCTACAAACCAAGGGCAGGCGGACGGTGCCTTCATATGTGAGCTGCTGGCACACACATTTTCGGACAACCGCATCGCACCTGACGTCACGGCTGATAGACGATTCACGACGTCACACACCTGGCAACCAATAACCGACCAGCAGCGTGGTGGGCAGCCTAGAGAGGTTTTGTATAGACATGGCAACCCTATTCATAATATACCGGTGTATAACCAAAATAGTGAAGAACATTTTTACTTCCCAAATAGGGAATATGTTCCTAGTAGAAATAATTTAGATAATAATTTAATTAATAATGTAAACTGTCCAAAAAATTATTCGTTTGCAAAAAATTTTCAGTTTCCCAGTAACAATAATTATCCAGCCGCAGTAAATAATGCGGCACAAGCAAACACTAACTTTGATTTTAGGTATATTCCCAAATTTAAAAACGATAATTCGCTGCACCCTGTCGATTTTATTGAACAACTGGAGTCGATTTTAAATATTTCGAATGTTCCTTTTCATATTTTTAAATTTTATTTGGCAAATTCGTTACTAAATGATGCCGCGCCTTGGGCAAATGCTTTTCTCAATGGTTTCCCTAGTTTTTTACATTTTAAAAATTCGTTTTTACATCAGTATTGGGGCGCGAACAAACAATCACAAACTCGATTTGAATTAGAAACTTCAAGGTTTAATTCCGGTTCATATGTGGACTATTTTTTGAGTATGTACACAAAAGCAAAATACTTACAACCTCCATATACAACAAGTGTACTTATTTCTATTATAGGCCGGGGATACCCACCTATGATTGCCTCTAGTTTAATAGGTGCAAATTCCATTGACGAAGCCCTTGACAGACTTCGCCAAGCAGATTTTTACGATGCTAATAACACGAATTTTTCTTTATTAGGAAACCGACCGGAAGGAACGCGTGAGGGGAGCAGGATGTCTGAAAGGAGTAGAATGGAGGGAAATAGACCACAATTCTCTTATAATAATCGTTCGCCAAGCCCATACAGACAAAATAGTCGACCTCATAGCCCAAATCGTAATCATGTAAGTTTTAGCAAACCGAATTCGGAAAACTAGCTACCGTGTCACAAAGCCCGAGTGTCGCGGTTATATCTAAAGGGCCACCTATTGATAACAACCCCAAAGATAGTTTGTTAGATGATGACTGTGATTTCATACACACGGAAGTTTTTCATGCTCCCACCATTTTAATTACTGTTTGTGGAATAGAATTTCCAGCCCTATTGGATACAGGTTCAGATCTGTGTGCAGTAGCGGCATCTGTGTGGGATCAGGTTAAATCATTTGACAATACAATCCCCTGCTTTGCAGTTAGTGGTGTCCGAGTCACGGGAGCATTTCGTGGCGCGCGGCGCACTATAACAAACCAAATTTTGTTGCCTTTTGCAATAAATAAACATAGCTTTCAACACGAGTTCATGCTAATCCCGGAACTCGCGTATCCGGTTATTATTGGCATAGATTGGCTCAGAACGGTACAGGCCAAATTTGATTTTAAAGAAAAAACTATTTTTTTGCCAAATTATAATTTAAAAATAAATGAAGTATATCTAAATCATGAATATGCCCCAATAGAACCTCCCAAATTTAAGATACAAGCTATCAATAGAAATAGTTTAAAGATTAATATTAGAAATAACCAGGAAATATTAGACTGCAGTCTCGCTGATTTAAAATCTGTGGTGTCGGAGGCAGATTTAAATCCGGATCAAAAAACTGAGCTTTTAAATATATTACTAAAACATAAAGATGCTTTTTCTGATACCCCTGGTAGAACATACGAATATTATCACGACATTAAACTGACTGACGAAACCCCATTTCATGTTAAGGCTTACCCAATCCCATTTGCTCATCGTAAAGCCGTGCAGGCTGAAATAGATAGAATGGAAAGCTTTGGTATTATAGAGCGTAGTAATACGCCTTTTTGTTCCCCGTTACTTTGCGTGGTTAAAAAGGATAGCTCTGTCCGCGTTTGTTTGGACGCTCGGCGCCTGAACAAGGTTACAATAGCAGATTCTGAGACCACGCAAGCCATGGATGATTTATTACACGATGTAGAAAATACTTGTATATTTAGTACACTTGATTTAACGAATTCCTACCACCAAATACCGCTGAATCCTAAACACAAAAAGTATACGGGATTTGTAATCAATGGGCGTTGTTATCAATTTGTGGTACTGCCTTATGGAGTAAAAACCGCTGTGGCGTCCTTTAGTCGAACTTTGGATCTAATATTAGGGCCCGAATTTCGCGGTTTCGTAAGATGCTATGTGGATGATATTCTTATATTCTCTCGTAGTTTTAAAGAACATCTGGAACATATTAATAAAGTTTTTGCACGGCTGAGTGAGGCTGGTTTTACCTTTAAATTGAAGAAATGTGTTTTTGCGAAAAAACAAGCTAAGTTTTTGGGCTACATTTTGTCAGACCAAGGTTTAAAAACAGACACTAGTCGTGTACAGGCTGTTGAGGAGTTTCCAGTGCCTAAGGATAAAAAAGCCCTTTAAGCTTTTTTGGGCCTTTGTAACTTCGACCGGGCTTTTTGTCCAAACTTTGCGGCTATGTCTGAGCCTTTAGTAGCTTTGCTGCGAAATAATAGCAAGTGGCACTGGGCACTTCAGCAACAAAATGCGTTTGAGTCTTTAAAGCAAGCCATTGGTAAAGAAACGTTGTTATATCATCCAAGGCACAACGAAAAATATTACGTACAAACTGATTCTTCTGATTACGCGCTGGGTGCTACGTTATCGCAAATGGTTGGAGGGAAAAAACGCATTATTGCGTATGCGAGTCGACTTTTATTAGACCGAGAACGTCGCTACAGTATCCCGGAAAAAGAGGCGTTAGCTTGTGTTTGGGCAGTCAATAAATGGCGGGTTTACTTGCTCGGAAAACCTTTTGAAATTTTAAGTGATTGCAAATCATTAATTTACCTCCAATCCTGTAGATTACTTTCCGCCAGGATAACTAGATGGATATTGGCACTGCAAGAATATGACTACTGTGTAAATTTTATTTCTGGCAAGCAAAACATTATACCAGACATTCTTTCCAGACATCCTGCTCCCCGCATAGCTTCACCGTCCGATAAGGTATTCAAAATTTTGTCGTTAAAAAGTGACCGAGAGGTAAGTGAAAAAATTCACCACTTTATTTCAAGTTTAGCCGATAAACAACGTCAAGATGGAAAATTATTCCAAATAATAGAGGCATTACAAAATCCTTTGGCATTTGAGCATCAGAAATACATAATTCATAATAACTTACTCTATTTAAATAAAGGCGAATTTAATAATGCCTATTTATGTATTCCTGATGCAGAAATCGATAATGTAATCAATATTTTTCACCTTGCTATCGGACATTTTGGGGTCTACAAGACTTGGTGTGCGTTACGGCACGAGGTTTGGTGGAAAAACATGCACACTCGAGTCAAAAGAGTAATTAAGGCTTGTGATATCTGTCAACGAGCTAAAGTTTGTACATTACCCCATCCACCTATGCAAAGTATCCTTCCGGAGAGGCCTAACGAGTTACTAGCCCTAGATCTGTACGGGCCGTTACCTTGTTCAGTTGGAGGTTGTACATATTTATGCGTGGTAGTTGATGTGTTTACCAAATATGTTTCTTTATATCCTTTGAAGAAGGCCACCTCTGAAGCGGTTTTAAACCGATTAAAAACAGAACATTTCAGTAAATTTCCTAAGCCACATAGCCTATTAACAGACCACGGCTCCCAGTTCACTTCTGAGATATGGGAACTTGAGTTGGACCGTTTAAAGATAAAAAACATACATTGCTCAGTGCGTCACCCGGCAGCCAACCCCTCGGAAAGAATAATGAGGGAATTGGGAAGATTATTTCGGGTTTATTGCTATGAAAAACATACTAGGTGGGCTTTGGAAGTACCAAAGTTTGTGGAATTCTTAAATAATTTAACCCATGAATCGACAGGTTTTTCTCCCGTCGAGTTACAAACTGGTCAGCCTCCAAAACCCATTTTAGAAGCGCTAAAGATTTCCGAAACATCAAATACCGCGGATAATCATATTAAATTGTATTTGGCTAGGGAGACTTTACAGGGAAAAGCGGCACGGCGAAGGCTAAAGCATCCTGGACGCCCTTATAGGGAATTTCAGGTGGGGGACGTTGTGCTACTTTTAGCAAATCCAGTTTCTTCGCTTTTAAAATCACAAACTAAAAAATTCATGTTACTATTTGAGGGTCCGTATAAAATAAAAAAACGAGTCAGCCCGCATACGTTCATATTAGAGGACTTACTGGGGCTAGAAGAGCGTGGAACTTTTCACGCTAGTCACATAAAAATTTACAACACCTCCTCATAATTAAAAACAAAAATTATAATAAGGTGTTCGGGAGCAGTTGAACCGAAATAAGTGTTAAAATATTTAAATTTGAATTGCACGCGCGATTCGCATATTTAAGTTGCCACCACTGTTTATCATTTCGGTATTCAAAAAAAACTTCCTTTAGTTTTTTTTGAATCCTGTGCGGCCATATTCATTTCATTTACGTTAGAACCTTCGCGTCGTTTGCAGTGACTGAAATCGCTTTATACCTAAAATCTACAACTTAGTGGTTGTTAAATAATACCAGTGTTAGGTATGTACCAATATAGTAATATTTAGAATTATTGAAACATCGTTTAGATTCATTATTCTTATACATAATTTTGGTTCATTATTCTTATACATATTTTTGTTAGATTTTAGATACTGAAAAATATAACCGCTTCCTTAAACCGTTTGTTTCAAGTTTTACTTTTTGCCTTGTACAAAAAAAACCCTGAAAACCCCCGAGGTAAAGTGACATTTACCCTCAAATTTTACTACGTCACAATACCAATGCAATAATACAATTAAAAAAATAATATATTAGTATACAGGGTGATCATTTAAAAACGACCCATCCCAAATATCTTGAAAACTAAGCACAATATTACAATTCTAAAAAATAGGTTTTAGTTTGGGGAGTTGTAACTTTCACCTCGTGTCACCCCCTTAAGCTCTTTAGGGGCATAGGCACATACGTGTTCGTTTAAAAATAAACTCCGCAAAATGAAAATCACCAAATTCCTTATTGCTCAGTGGCTATTATAGCTATAATAGCTGTTGCCATTTGCTATGTTTCCACACGGAAAAAAAAATTATAGCTAGGAGCGCTATAACACACATACCAAGCAAATTATAATCGCTTATTATATAAATACAAGGCTTTCTCTTACAATTATGGCAGTCAGTGTAAAAATTTATATGAAATACTTTAATTGTTTGGTGAATAATAAAATATAACAAATAGTATGGCATTTATAGCTTAAATAGATTTAATTATTGTCCGTGCTAATAATTTTTATAATATAATAAAATTTCTGTAAATTTATAATAGTGCCTGTAATAAATATAATCGTGTCTGTAATATATATAATCGTTTCCAATTTATTTTTAACATTATTAGTTATTGTGTCCCTTATAATCTATAGCTTAAATCACTATAATTTGCCACTGTTACCAAATATCTTATAATGTATAGCGCAGAGCCCACTAATTTCTTTCCGTGCAACCACAAGCGACATCCAATGGCCAAGGTTGGCACATCTTCAGTTGTTTACTTGTTTTGACAATAAAACGTATTTTTAATTTTTGCTACTAAATTAATTTAAACAAAAAATTCGTCCCTGAAGAGGTTAAAATCTTAAATCTCGTCTTAAATAGCAACCCAACTTGTTATATGTCCTTTAAAAGAGCCTAAAAAATGCTGTTTTTGATTAGAAAAATTAATAAATACACTAACCCTTAACTCAAAATATTTACAAAAATAGCTTAATTTTATTTAAGGTATAATTAAACTAATAAAATTTATCATTTTTTATCACCACTCTAAAAATATTGTTATGGTATACAACAGTCTCTCCTATACAATATATTTTTTATTCGATTGATTCTAAAAGCGACACTTTTCGTTTATGTTTTACGGGCGAAAAGTTGAACCTAGGGCCCTAGGGCCAAAAGGTTTTTTTCGCCCGCTAACTAAAACTTGTTATTTTTAAGCTTTTTAAAAGAAAATACTTTACCTTTACTGTAATATTGATAAAGAAATATGACCTTTTGGTCACTTTTGATCTTGAACTAACTGTTTTTTTTTTACCAGATACAGTTATTATAATCATTTCATACAAAATAAAAATTTATTCTACGACATAACCTCAAAATATATGTTAACCGATTAATGTACTCATACACTAAAATAAATTAAAAACACAAAATTTCAATTGTAAAATCAATTTCAATGTTTATAATATTCATAGAACGGTTTCAGAAGTATTATTTTTTCATAACAGACACATTTTAACAGAAATTAATCAAAACACCAACTATAGCTTTTTTAATTTGAAAATGAAACCGCACGCAAAAGAAACCATTCAATTGTTTTTTTAGCGATGTGATTGGATAGCAATTTGTCATGGATAACTAGATAAGTAATAAGACAGCAATAATAAATATTTTTTGCAATTTAAAATTAAGTATATTGTAATAATTTATCATAATTAGTAACAATCGAATAAAAAATATATACACGGGCAAAAAATTAAATTTCGATTTCGTAGGTTTATTACCCTCGGGCCGGCCCTCGGCTTCTAAACACCTACTCAATCGAAAAATGTAACTTTTCGCCCTTGGATTATAAATAACTGTTTTAATGCACATTATTTTTTTAGTCTTTCATGAATTCATATGCATAAAAAACAATAGAACAACGTCTGGCTGTTCAAAAATCAATTTGTATACAGTACAACGTCAAATGAACAATGCGCATTGCACACGAATGTATTTGTAAATTTTGAATAGCAAATCAATTTGTATACAATATACTACGTTGTCCGTTAAACAGACAACTTTGATTCAATCAGATTTATCATGTGCATCTGTTTGGCCAATAGGGTATTTCAAAAAACACGATTTTTTAATTCTTGAAATACATTTTTGTTTAACCTCTAGTTAATTAAGCATCCCCTAAGTCCAGGACTTATGTGGGCTAGTAGTAGAGGGAACCACCGGCTTAATTGACTTTCGAACCAATTTATAGGGAGTCTCCGCTTCACTTATGTCTTCGCCAAATTTCAATTATTAATTAACTGAAAAAGGCAAATTGGCGCCGGTGAGAATCGAACTCATGCTATTTTGGGTATTAAACTTGTCAAGTACGATGCGGTAGTCCACTACACCAATCCTCCCAATATACAAAACAATAAATGTAGCCCCCTCCCACTTCATTTGAAAACTGGAAAAGAATATAGATATTTTAATTTTCAATTAAGTTTTTTTTTCTTAGTTGAAATTTGGCACAGACTTATATTTTTGCATTTTGCATACTATGTTATACTAGATATATTTAATTAAAAAAAATTGTGCCTTATGAAAAAAATATGTAGGTAATTTTATCCTTTTTTTCAATTTTCAAATGAAATGGGGCTTGAGAGGAGGGATATTCAAAAATTGATGTTTTTTGAAATGCCCTAGTGCGCAAAAACTTTTTGATTGAGGAATTACCGAGGGAATTGCCAAATTTTCTCGATTAAAAAATTGAAAAAATTGAAATTTTTTTAATCCAAAATCGTTTCTCTTACTGAATCATTTTTATTCAGAGAGGATCTCCAACCATGATCTTCATTCTGATAAACTTAAAACTATTTACTTACTACTTGACTCTGCAAACGTACCTGAAAACAAAAAAAAAACATTTTAATATACATTAGTTTAAATAAAAATTCATTTTTTTTATTTTTTTTTTTTTGTGAAAAACGAATATTTTTTAGAAAATATTTTTTTTTTCAAAAAAAAAATCTAAAACTTTTTTCAAATTTTTTTATTTTCTTTTTGCGAAAAACGAAAAAAAAAATTAAAAAAAAATTTTTTTGATAATAATTTATTTTTTATTTATTTAAAAAGGTTAACCTACCATAACTTTTTTGTTTTTTTTTATTTTCTTTTTTCAAAAAACGAAAAAAAAAATTAAAAAAAAAATTTTGATAATGGTTTTTTTTTTATTTCTTTTTTAAGGTTAACCTCCCATAACTTTTTTGTTTTTAGGGGGTTTAGGTACGTTCAAATTCATAAAATTGATCCTTATAATAAAATTATTTTTTCCTGAAAAAGTTATGTTAATCGGAATTTTATTGCAGTCTTTTTCGATTTTTTAAAAGTTTAACCCCACATAACTTTTTTTGTTTTTCAAAAACAATAGGGATCTTCCCCTCATAATTAGTATATTGTTTTACTAAGAGGAAAAGTGAAGCTTTTTTTACTAGTCTGTAGAATTTACGGACGACGCGAAGCGGAGTCCGGAAACTACAGACGAGTAAAAAAAAGCACTTTTCCTCTGAGTGAAACATACTATTTTTTCTTCAAGTATCCTATATATATTTTTTAAATATTAATTTTTGAATTTAATTTATTCAGTAATAAAGTATGTTTTGTTTATTAAAATAGGCCAATAAAACCCTTTTGAAATGAACTTAAACCTTCCTTAGCTCATTTTAATTTTTTTTCGCAGGCTAAATCGTACACTTTTCGCGATTTCGATGGTAACTTGTCCAATGTAGCATTTGCAATTTCGGAGAGATTTGTAGGTGTATAAACCATATATTCTTCTTCAATCATTTTTAATCAATTTCACACAAGGTTTTTGCACAGAATCTCGAGTCAACCACCTGTTTACATAATAAACAAACAAGTTTAAAGTATGGCTGTCATCAAAGTCAAAGAGTGCTGCCGCCAGTGGTGGTTTTGCTAACTAACTTTTTTTTACGGCGTACAACAATGAACTCATTTTTTTACTGTAAAAAAATAGATCACTTCTAACTAGTGTGTTCAGTTATAAAATATGAACATTTTAGTACGCTTGAAGAAAAACATGATTTTTTCTGAAAATTTAAAGTCGATATGATTTTTTGTTCTTGAGTTAGTTATCGTGTCTACAAAAATCGTGACATCAGACGGACGGACGGATGGACGGACAAAAAAAGTTGCTTATTTTTTCATGAAACAAATTCATATCCAATTGTTTGCCTACGACTGTTTTTAATTTTTTTTTGAAAATTCGAAACTACTGTATAATACTATTCTAGCGCAGGCGCTGTGAATAGTACAATATCTATGTAACCCGAAGGACGTTCCAATAAAAGCAATTAACTAATGCGGAGCTAAATCTCAATTTAAACCACTTTTCGCGTTTCTCGTTTAGAATCAAAACGATTGCGACAATACTGGTTGCGCAAAACAATCTAAGTAAGCCTCTAGAAAGATGTTTAAAAAAATGTGCAACCGAGTATGCAACTGACACACAGAAAAAAGGATTTCAATAATTTTGAGCTGACTATCGCTTTTATTTATTTATTTAGTTAGGTATAAATTAAAACGAGGGTCTATTTTCTCCTAGTTTATTTTTATTGAGGACGCGTTTCGGAGTCTAACACGACTCCATCTTCAGCTCCAAAGACTAAAATAAGAAAAACAATAATGTAAAGACTAGTATAACGAGTCTAAAAGTGTAAATAACCTCTAATCTACTTGAAATAAATCTATTTACAATAGTTAATCAAGATTTGTCACAAATGATACACATGAACATTCGTAAAATGTATACGACACGATAAAACGAAAAACAATTGCCAAAAGGAAACATTTATATATTTTATTAACACGTTCGCTGCGGAGCCACCTACGTAAAACTTTGTGGAGGACGGTACGAGACATATTTAACTCATATTATATTTTCCATTTGAACGGTACGAGTCTGATTTGACTCGTACACCATGCTTAATTTTTTTGTTTATAAAAATGTGAAAAAATTCAAAAGCGCAAAAATAATTAAAGAAATTTGTTTAATAAATATGTGCAATCCTTCGACAATAACAGGACTTTTTAACAGGACCCGGTTTCCATAATTTATCACGATTTATTAACGACTAAAGAAAAAACAAACATTATTGACAAAATGCCAACAACGTAATATAAGAAGAAATCTGTCTCGAGGCATTGTCTTAGAAATAAACTCATTGCAGTACAATGGGTCTTTTGACCAATACAAGTTAATTTTTGGCACTTTAGTAATACCCATTGCTATAATTATTGAGAAAAATTTTTTCATTTCATCAGGATTAGTTGGTTGCCAGTTTTTGATACGTTTGTTCGTGTTTAGAGCATTTAGTTGATTTGCATATAGATTTGTCTCCTCAACAATTACGTCAATTAAATCGTCTGTTACGAAAAGTTGAAAAAAATCATAGGGGCTAACAGCAGAAAAGGGAGGAGAAAGCACATCATCTTCGGTACACAAGGTTTCAAATAACTGTTCATCTGATTCTTTTATTCTTCCCCATACCTCTTCTATGACGATTGTTGGTGGCACAACAGAAAGCTCTGGTGTAGCATTGTCGTCTTCATTTTCTTTGTCCTCTTCGTCATCTTCGAAATCTTCATCAGATGACTCAGAAGGCAAATAATCTATATCGTTAACGGAATCGTCCGAATCCTCTTCGAATTCCTCTTCCGAACAGTCACTTAAGGCTGAGGCCCTTGCTAAAGCCACAAGTTTCTTACTTCGGTTAGACATTACTCACACATGAACTCAACGCAAGAAAATTATAAACTGAGCTAAATAGTCTTATATTTTCTTTTTATTTATAATAGTCCAGACTTGTCGAATCTTGTCAAAACTTCGTAACGTCTGTGGTAAAAAATATATTTTATAAGCGGTACGAGACTTATATGACTCGGACTCGTAACGTCTTTAGTAAAAAATATATTTTATAAGCGGTACGAGATATATATAACTCGTACTCGTATCGGCTGTCGCTACAATTGTGTACAATTAAACGTTACGAGTTATATTTGTCTCGTGCAGTTTTTTAAGTAAAATACTCGCAGAAAAACAATACAAACCAATAGCTACAAATAAAACTAATATATCCCAAAAAATATAAAAAATACACAATTCGTTCGATACGAAAGTTTTACAATTTTATCTTCCGTCCCATAGGAAAGTTATGTACGAGACGCATAAGTCTCGTCCCGCAGCGAACGTGTTAATAAATAAACTTCGTAAAATTGTTTTTGTGCTAATTAGATGCTAACTACTCCTACTTTTTAAAATATTATAATATTTGAAAAATAATTAAAATAGTTAAGATACATAATTAGTACAATATAAAAACAGTTAATGATAAACATTTTAAAAATTTCACTTTCAAGATTCAGATCAAAGAACTTTTACCTCAAGAAGGAGCATGATGAAATATACCGTATGCTTTGTTTGAAGCGTGAACCAACTACGGTGAGGGGCTGGTGGGGAGTGACTATTGTTTACACTTATTACGCGTAAAGAGAGAGAAAGAATGTGTAAACTCACAGTCTAATGTCGTAAAATGACTGACAGGGGTACAGTGTTGCCGATTGGAAACATACTTTGGATATTTTATTGTAAATTTTAAGAAACATTAGTTCTGTCTGAGTTTTATATGAATTAGTAGTTTAATTTTAATAGATTTAAATATACTATATTATTAAACATAATTATAGTAAACACAATAAAGTTTTTTACATTTTTAATTTAAGTATAATGATTTGAATTCATGATAAGGTGGAAACTACGCAACATCGCTACTAGGTAGCCTGAAAGTCGACTAGCGACATCTACATTTTACACCACAAAGCTGATCGCGTTTCTGTTTATTAAATAAACAAACAAAAAGATGACACATTCATAAACATTGGTCTGAAATTACTTCTTTAGGTAAAAGTTCTTTGATTCAGATCTAAAAATTTATCCATACTGTAAAAGCAATTCCTCAACAAAAATGAAAGATTTGAAATACCAAGTTTCAGAAATATTCCAATATGGACGTCGTATTAACGCCATGTTGTTTTTATGAAAAATGACTCCTGTGGCGCCTTCTTTAATGCAAATATCGACTTGTGATATATCAATGAAAAGAGAATTTAAAGACGAATCCAAAAATGTAAACAAATATATAGGCTTCCATTTAAAAATGAAAAGTTGGTATCACTTCCACTTAGACCGGAAGTGATATTTTTTATAAAGACCATGCCAAAATGGAGATGTTTACGGTTCATACAAGCTCTGTAAATTTTAAAAAGTTTTCTCTTAATAGTTACGGAGATAATTCGTAGGCAATACTTCTTTTGGCACCCGGCCGGTATAGTTACTATTAGGTATTGTTACACGGAAAAAAAAATTATAGCTAGGAGCGCTATAACACACATACCAAGCAAATTATAATCGCTTATTATATAAATACAAGGCTTTCTCTTACAATTATGGCAGTCAGTGTAAAAATTTATATGAAATACTTTAATTGTTTAGTGAATAATAAAATATAACAAATAGTATGGTATTTATTGCTTAAATAAATTTAATTATTGTCCGTGCTAATAATTTTTATAATATAATAAAATTTCTGTAAATTTATAATAGTGCCTGTAATAAATATAAGCGTGTCTGTAATATATATAATCGTTTCCAATTTATTTTTAACATTATTAGTTATTGTGTCCCTTATAATCTATAGCTTAAATCACTATAATTTGCCACTGTTACCAAATATCTTATAATGTATAGCGCAGATCCCACTAATTTCTTTCCGTGTAGGATAAAACTTTCTTTGTTAGGTACAATTTAAAATATCGGATTAAGATTAATATAATTTTTATTGTTATTACATACTTTAGTTTAGTGCAAGCAAAATCCAATCTTCACGGCTAATTACAAATCAATTTAATACCTGAATCACGAATAATGCGTATTCACTTAATATAATTATTTGAGGCTAAAAAACTATTGTTAAAAAGTACCTTCGTCCAAGACTAACAATTATGTATAATTTAAAGCCCGATACAATATTGATAAGTTATTATTAATAATAATTATTGTTCTTAATTTCACCTTCGCCAGGCTACGGTCTCTAATTAAAGTTTAAAGAAATATAAAATACATTTATCCAATACATACAGATAATAAGACAATTACCAGCTTTATTTTTAATAGATAAACTCAATAATAACCCCCGCGTGGCTTTTACTTTATTGAGTGGATAATTATTTATTTTACCCACTCAACTGTCACTTGTCAAATTATTTTCTTGTAAATTTCATTAAAATTTTTAATAAAAATATGAATTCCTAAGCTATTTATTGGATAAAACCTTGTATGGCACTCATGGGTAAACCGATATTGCCCTCTCGAAAATTAACCTGCTTGGCTGACGCCTCGCAGGTTAATTTTCTCATGAGCAATATCTTACTTTACCCACTAGTACCATAAATAACTATTGTCTAATTTTATTTTACCTTCTAGGCAGAAAGAATTTGGGCAAAAAGACCTCGGTCGTTAGCAACGTCGCCAAAAAAAAAATTCTGGTACGACTAATTTTTTGATATCCTCTCACTTTCCTTATAATAAGGCCTCATAATAAGGTCTTTATAAGAGAGTATACTGTTGTAGTTATAGGTTAATAATAATTAATTTGACAAGTGACAGTTGAGTGGGTAAAATAAATAATTATCCACTCAATAAAGTAAAAGCCACGCGCGGGTTATTATTGAGTTTATCTATTTAAAATAAAGCTGGTAATTGTCTCATTATCTGTATGTACTGGATAAAATATGTTATTATTATTTTTTCATGAAACCACCCCCCTCTCCAAAATGTAAAAAATTGTTTTTAAACATAAGTTTTTTAGTATTCACAATAGAAGAATAATTTTAAAACCACATAAAAGATAAAAAACCGCTCCCTCCCTATCCCTTAAATATTAAATATTGGAAATAACTTTTTTTAATGAGAAAGTATTCTCCCTCATTCGAGACGGCTGGTTCTATATGTTTATGAATGAAATCTATATTTATTTCTAGAGATCGTATTTTAGGGAGTCGTGATGTCAAAATGCATAGCCGTGTACAATAAGTTAACAAATTCATATTAATTTTATAAAAATGTTTAATATGTTGCCAAACCACTAGACTACCAAAGAAAATTACATAAATATTATGAAAGTCCCGTAACGTTTTAAGTAAAAGAAAATTAAAAAAAAAATCATAATAGATCCGAAAATTATGATTTACTTAGTTGGACTTTTAAAAAGTCCAAATTTTATTTAATAGTATTGTAACATGGTGGCTGCGTATTACTTTTATCATGTTAAAAAAAAATCTGCCTGGCCAATCCTTTTCTATTCGCAATAACAGCTCACGTGACGTTTATAACTTGTGAAAAATGTTTTTAAAAATTTCTTCGAAATTATTATTTTTACTCAAACCTTTTGTTTTTCATATTATATATAAAATATAAATAAAATACAAAATTACACAACTAAAACAAACTACCGAAGAAATCTTTTTGTGTTTTATTCAATTTGTGAAGAGGTGACTGGAAGGTGAAATCTATTTGAACTCGTTATAAACATGTACTCTGCAGATATCTAAAAGCTCTAAACTTGTTTCCGTATGCGTGCGACGAAATAAGTGAGATTTAAGGTCAAGCGTGTACCATATGCGTTATTTTATTGGTTAGAATCACGCGTATGTGGAAACAAGGGTTTTATTGCAAGTAAATTGAGTCATTTCTTTCGACTTAGCAATGCGAATTAATTTCTTTTATTTTGTTATTTTTTGCTTTTAATATACCTATTGAGCCGAATCTAATATTCATTTGTCACCGTTCATTTCATTAGTAAAATCCCTTGATAAAATGTTACTACGGTTAAATAGTGGATTGAAGATTATCCAGAACTGAAGTTCGACGGCAATATTTTACACTGCACATTTTGTAAAAAAGACTTAACCTGGAAAAGAAAAACTAATGTTTTAAGACATGTGACTACAAAAAGCCATAAAGGAGATGAGAAGCAAAGACAATTTAATATTTAAAGTAAGTAAAAAAATACAAAATTAATTTTAATCACAAGTTATAAACGTCACGTGACCTTTTATTGTGAATAAAAAACGATTGGCCAGGCAGATTTTTTTTTAACTTGGTAAAAGTAATACCCAGCCACCTTGCCACAATACTATAAAATTAAATTTGGATTATTAAAGAGCCCAACTAAATCTTAATTTTCAGAATTGTTATTTTTTTTATTTTCTTTTACTTAAATAAAACTTTACGGGATTTTCATAATATTTATGTAATTTTCTTTGGTAGTGTAGTGGTTTGGCAACATATTAAACATTTTTATAAAATTAATATGAATTTGTTAACTTATTGTATCCGGCTATGCATTTTGACGTCACGACTCTCTAAAATCCGATGTCTATTTATTTCAATGACGGATGTAACGATTGTTCTTGGATATTATATCGGCTATTGCATAGGTTTCCTTTAATTACTCCCACGACTGGGAAAGGAAATGAAATGAATCGTACAGTCCGAGGTTAAATCCAAATTTAATGTTACATGACATTAAAGAACTTGTATGGCTCTTTTACAACTTAAAATGAATTATCATTATAATAGGCAGGGCGCACTATGGAACGAACCGGGCCATAGGTTGGACATCGGGTAAAAAACAAAAATTCAAAAATAGGGGTTTAAATTTGGTTTTATTATATTTAATCATATTATACATTGAGTGCAGGCAAAATTTTCATGTATAATTAAGGTTAGCCAGAAAAATTAGCGCTTATATAGATGTCTAAATTATGCCTACGAAAATTTGTAGTCTTTTTTTTTCTTATCATACAATATAATCTTTTCCTATTAATTGCGTAATAATAACAACATTAAAGTGTATTATATAAAAAAATAAAATATTATGTACATCTCCTATTTTTTGTTTTATCGAATTTTTTTAAATTTTCCGACATTTAAATGTTTTTCGTTAAGGTCCCGCAAAGTCCCGCACATTTGTTATTACTACAATATAGTGGACTAAGTAAGGAAAAAAATGATGTAGAGATCAGACCCCAGAACCCCTTTAATTTAAATTTTTGTGTTAAAAAACAACTAAAAAAAAATTACTTTTTACATAGACTTTTACAGATATTCTTTGTGGTGGATAAATTTATTGGGAAATTACGTTATTATACTATTCACAGCCCGTAAGCGTCTGTTCATCCGCCCGTCTGTCCGTGCTATGTCACTTTTTTGTGGACAAGATAACTCAAGAACGAATAATCCGATCGACTCAAAATTTTCAGGAAAAATCAAGTTCTATCAAGGGATGATCCCTATTGTTTTTTAAATAATCCCCCCCGATTTGTTTAGATTTTTTTTTTTCGAAAAAATGTTTTTTTTTGAAAAAATAATTTTTTTTTATTTTTTTTTTCGAAATTTTTCGACAATTTTTTCATACTCAATACTTGGCTAAATGTTTTACTTTTTCTCGAAAAAACACGGGGTTTTGTGCGGGGTTCATTATTAGCTATAATTATAATTTTACAAGTTACACACATTTTGCAGATTTTTTCCAAACCGTATTAAATACATAGCTAAATATCTTTTTTGTACACTAAATGGTAATTAACCATATAAAAGAAAAATAAATTTATTTTTTTTTAAGTTTTTCAGATTTTCCAGATTTCCAGATTTTTTCCCAAAAACGAAACCTAGTTAAAATGCTTTGTCGTACCTAAAAATGGCTGCATACCAAATTTTATCAAAATCCCAGTTATCGTTTTCAAGAAAAGTATGATGTCCGGCTTACGGCCCGGTTCGTCCCATAGTGGGCCGGGCCTTTGCATTTTCGCGCCCTGAAGCAAGCATTGAACCAGGCGCCCCTGGCCAAAAAAAATCATAACCCCTTCCAAATGTTTGATGACAACGGGTCGGATTGAAGTAGTCATTACCGGGGGCATGCAAAAATTAGAATTTTAAAAGACTCTTTTTTTCAAGTAAATAGTTAGACACTTTAAACTGTTGTTCACCAAGCGGAATGTCATGTCGACGCTGTTAATACTCAGTGAGTCACTTGGTCATAGTCCTTGATTCATGGAGAAGGACTTAATTTATTTATTTTTTTATTTTTTTCTCTTTTTAAAAAACAGTACATTTTAACTTACGCCTTACACTTCCACATCTCAAACTGAATACTTTCCCTTAACACCTCAATTTACCTTATTTTTAATTTGTTACCTTTATTTTTCATGTCAATGTCATTAATTTAATTTTTTGTATTTTAAGTAATATTTTTGTTGTATTTATCCCCTGAAGATACCAATTCAATAAATGGTGAAACGTTGGGAAATTTTGTCTTTATACCGGGTGTTTCAGGAAGGTGGTTCACCCCCCTTAACTTTTTTATACTTTGAGGTATCCAAATGAAAATTGGAAATCATGCATAAGACAAAATTTGCGATTTTTTGACATATCAAACAACTTTTTTTCACTTCCGGTTTCTTCGGAAATGACCTTAACTTTCGATTTTTAAATGGGACACCCTATATATTTTTACATATTTTGTCTTAGAAATCAATTCTGAATACAACCATATGTCACTTGTCAATTTTTGACAGGTCATGTCATTTTTTATTTAAATTTTCATTTTAAACCTAGAGTGCCTTGAATTGGCTTATTTGCTTAATTTTTGGTCTAGTTTCTTAAGAAAAATACATTTTGATTTTTTTCCGAAAAGTCTATTTTTGGTGCGCCTTAAAAGTTTAAAAGTTACACTTTTGCCCATAAGTCATTTTTTTTAAATGGGAAGAAGGTGGCTCATTACTTTTAAACGATAGAGATTTTTTTTGCGAACATTTTGATACTACACATGCATGGTTTATTTTAAAGAACTTGGCCTTAAAATACTAATTTTTACTATTTGTAATTGCATTTGCATTCAGATTTAATAAGACAAAACAAAAACTGAGATGGCTTTGAAAAATAATTTTTAAAAATGTCATCCTTTAAGTTTTAGTTTTGACAGTTTTATAGTTCATACTCTGATAGCGTTAAGATAAAACTTTCAAAATGTTTTTCAAAGCCATCTCAGTTTTTGTTTTGTCATAGTATCAAAATGTTCGCAAAAAAAATCTCTATCGTTTAAAAGTAATGAGCCACCTTCTTCCCATTTAAAAAAAATTACTTTTGGGAAAGGTGTAACTTTTAAACTTTTAAGAGCGCACCAAAAATAGAGTTTTCGGAAAAAAATCAAAATAGTATTTTTCTTAAGAAACTAGACGAAAAATTAAGCAAATAAGCCAATTCAAGGCACTCTAGGTTTAAAATGAAAATTTAAATAAAAAATGACATGACCTGTCAAAAATTGACAAGTGACATATGGTTGCATTCAGAATTGATTTCTAAGACAAAATATTTAAAAATATATAGGGTGTCCCATTTAAAAATCGTAAGTTAAGGTAATGATCTCCAAATTTCATTTGGATAGCTCTAAGTATAAAAAAGTTAAAGGGGGTGAACCACCTTCCTGAAACACCCGGTATATAATTTAAATGCAGTTCTATAAACAAAGAATTATTTTAATTATTACATAATTACAACGAGAGAAAATACATAAAAAAGGTCGCCGTCAAAACTTCCGACTCATTTACTGCCTTACTAAGCTGAAAGGTCCTATCTGTGTATGTTAAACCTATATAGATAGGACCTTTCAGCTTAGACGGCAGTCTGAAATTTGCCGACTTATCTGCTGAAAATGCGCACCGGGAAATTTAGCTCCTAAAAATCAATGCAAGTCCTTGTGAGAGTCTTACACTGACTTTGCATAATATAAAGTGCCTTTGAATAATTACAAAAACATTTTAATAAAATTAAAATAATATTTACTAAAAGAATAGTATATTCTATAACTTGTATGGAATAGACTATATTCCCCGCGAGCGGAAATTTTGTCATACAAGCCGGCAGGCGAGTATAACGGTCCCGCAAGCGCGGAATGACTATTCCATACGTGTTGTAGACTATACTTTTTCTTCGACTGCAAATATGAAACACTGTATGGCTTTAAACTGCGGACAAGGTTAAAAACAATGTTTTTTTGTGACTCGACATTGTAAATGCAACAAAACACATATTTTTAAATAAAGCAATTAATGTTATTTAATAATTTTATCAAATCAGTACTTAAAAAAGATTTTTATTTAATTTTAGCATATATTTACAAATTATAATGCAAAAATTGAAGGTTATGTCAGATTGTTGTGACAGATATCAGGTTTAAATATTTAACAATAGATGGAGCAGTTTTAATTTTTTGAACTAAATTGATAAAAAACTGCTCAAATATTAAGAAAAACTAATAAACTTTATGTAATTTTAACGCAAAACTTTAAATTGCATTAAATTATTTAATATTTCATGGTAAAATATATATATATTTTTGCTAATTTTGATAAACAAGAGATGTCACTACATGTGCTCATTCTAACACTTGATACGGAATATTCATACCGTATCTAGAGCTAGAATGGATTCATTCTGTGTTTGAAAAGTGTGTGTATTTTCTTACATTCTAAAGCAGTCGTAGAAAAATGGGTATTCTGCACAAACTCAGTTTCTCTATTTTGTATTTTCAAGGGTATTTTAATGATAATAATAAATATGTGTAGGTATTACTTATTAACCTTCGCAATTTAGGAGTCGAAAATACAAAAATTTATTTTAAATGTGATAGGAAATATTATTTTTGAAGCTTCCAATATAAACATATATTTAGGTTTTTAGAAATAATTATGAACGGACGAAAACCAGATATCCTGTTTTTAGGATTTACCTTTTTTTAAATACAGAGCCGTAGCCATGAAAAAGATAGGGGGGGCACGCATTTTTTTTTTTGGTTTTTGCCATAACTTGTTTTTCTCAGAAAGAAGGTTTGTAATTTTTTAATCAAATAAGTTTCTTTGTTCAAAAAGTTGGTAAAATTGGGTTTTCACCCCCCCCCCCCAATAAATTGGCTTCGCTACAGTATGTTTCAGAACATTCAAAGGTAATTTTTATGGAAAACATTATGTATAGAGAACTCCCAAATTCAAAAAGTTAGGTAATAAAAAACATGTAAACATCTAGACATTTGCAGGCAATTTTGTCCCTGAAAGTCAAGCAAGGGTTCCTAAATTACCCCCTTGCATATTTTCATAGATTTTTGAGATTTTTTTAAACTAATTAATTATGTTCTTTATTGGTTACCCAAAAGGCCATTGATCGAGGTCCTTCAGCCATGTTTGGACTTAATATATTAAAATATTTTATAGAAAGTTGAATTTTCGTCGCCTAGGGTGGGAAGCGTCACTTTGCCTCCTGCGCGAGAAAAAGTATTTTTCCTTCTGCTCATAAAGTTAAAATTTTACCTTTTTTTGAATATTTATTATAAAAAGTGGTTATTGGCATACTTACTAGTCCCCTAATATACCTATGCATTTTTTAAAAACAACTTTAGAATTTTTTATTAAATTAGTTTTGATTTATCTACCTACAATAGGTATAACATTTGTTAATTAAAGTTAAGTTAAAATTAAGTTGCAGTTTATGGTATATTTCTTTTTACACTTAGTGCTATTAAGAGTGCCAATGTGGTAAAATCGACCGTCCGTCTCTCTGTCTGTCGGTCTGTCTGTAAACTCGATAACTCCATTTCTAAATAAGATACCGACAAGCGGTTTTTTGCATATTGTTTCTTATCATATTTCAAAGAGCTGATTAGATTTTGGGAATAAACGATTGGGGGTAAAGGGTTAAGAATGGGGTACAACTCCTATTTTTAGCGTTTTTTGTTTATAATTAAGGCAATTATTACTGTATTTGGTTAATTTAGCACTTATATGAAAGATAATTTTAAATTGGCTAAAATAAATTACAGACAATTTTCAACGATTTTTTGCGATTTATGGGTAATTTAACGAATTTAAGGGGCCCAATTAGGACCCTTAGAGATTTTTGATCACTCTTATATTTTCAGAATTTTCTAGTTACACCTAAGGGAACGTTCAAGTATTACGTAACGCCATTTTGGAGTGTTACGCCCATGTTAATGGGCTTTTTGAACGTTCCCTAAATAAAAATTTTTAAATAATAAAAAAATATGATATATATATATATATATATATATATATATATATATATATATATATATGATTTAATTTTTGGAGGACTTGGCTCAATTTAATTTAACCACATGTGAAATATTTAGCTATAGTTTTTACACGTTCAAATGTTTATGCATTTTAGTGTAAAATAGCATATTTATTGTAAAAAAAAATTATATTATGTAATTTCTAGACCAATAAATATTATTATTATTATTATTATTATTATTATAGTTCTCGCAAAGATGCCACTCGTTTGCAAAACAACTTTACAACACGAAATTTCAAGAACGCTTTGAGATAGAGACTTGACATTTGAAACAAATGTTTTCTACTACTTAGAAAATCGTTGTTTCCAATTTCAAGTCTCTGGGTCAAAGCGTTTTTGAAATATCCTAGTGTACAGTTGTTTTGCAAGCGATTTGCATCTTTGCGAGAACTACATAGAAAAAACGGATTCCTTGAACCAAGGACACGTGTCTTTGTATATGTTCAAAGCCATATTCTCTTGTTTCAAGGCTGGCATTTTCTTGAACCAAAGTCAATGTCCTTGAATGAAGAGCACGGGTTTTGGAATAAAAATCCGCGCTCTTTATTCAAGGCCATTGACTTTGGTTCAAGAAAATGCCAGCCTTGAAACAAGAGAATATGGTTTTGAACATATACAAAGACTCGTGTCCTTGGTTCAAGGAATCCGTTTTTTCTATGTATATATTAAATTTAAATGAAGCGGAAGTTTGCAACGTTTTTTTGCAATGAAAATTCAAATAGTATATTAAAGTACTAGTTTCATAACATACGTTTTCAGCGCACGAGTACAAGTTTAGAAAACAAGCCACTTGAGGCGAGTTTTCTAAAGTACTAGTGCGCTAAAAACGTGTTATAAAATAAGTGCTTTAATATACTATTTGAATTTTCGATGCAAAAAAACGTTGCAAACTTCAGCTTCATAAAATTTTACAAACTATTTTTTCCTAAAATGCTTTGTTTTCGAGATATTGGCGGTTAAAGCAGTAAAACGTTTTTTTAGCATATCTCAGTTATTTATAACCCGATTTTAAAAAATTATATTTTAAATGAAAGCTGTTTTTAAGCCCTATAAAAAACGTTATCTACAGTTTTTCGCTAGAGTATAAGGTTTTGGAGATACAGACTTTCAAACTTTAATAAATTATGCAGGTGTATTAATGGTTGCCTATTCACGTGATACACAACTTTCCTTTTCATAACGTTTCAAATTAGTGCCTAGTGCCGATGTTTTGACAAGGTGCTTGCAATTGTTCAGCTGTTTTTTTTTTATTTTTATAATTTATGTGGAATATTGAGCGTAATATCTTACATTTTGCTTTCTATGAAGGTACTAGTATTAGAAAAAATCATATGACATATGACATTGTATTTCTCTGGAGTAAAGTGCATTTTCCTCACTTATGCATTTGCTGCCCTCAGGCCCCATGGGCAAATTTTGCATGAGGAAAATTGTCACTTCCTCCCTAGTAACACATATATATTTTCTTCCATTATTCTAGATTTTTAAAATGTTCCTTTACAATTTCAATTTCAAGTCCACAACAACCAAAATTTATTTTTTTTGAAAAATTTTCAATGGGATTATTTTATATCGAGTTGTCGCGCGGAAAAAAAGTACATTTTTAATTTTGGACAACAATTTTCTCTTTTTGGGATCAAAGTAAACATTCTCTAAAGGATGCAGCTGATGTGAAGCTGTGAGTATAACAAAAATAAATGAAGCAAGCCTGATTTAACCTCTTCGTGCCCAGATTGCCACATATGGCAACTAGCTGAGGCTGTGGCACAGAGTGCCATTTGTGGCAACCACTATAAGAGCTCTACTGGTGTGTAATTTTGTAGACTTGAAAAGTCAGTCTGGATGTGAAGGTGTTAATATTTCTAAAATGCACTAAATGTGGTAGACTATCTATTATCCGTGTCTGAAATAGACTGCAGTGACTCATTTGCGAAAGTGTGCTAAAAAGCGAGGATTATACCAATTCGGGTGCGGTTCGCGTAACTCCGTCTGAGGGGAATCCTTTATACGAGAGCAGCATACTACGTTTTAGATGATAGTCACTGCGTTTTATTTCCGACACGGATAATAAACTGATCAAAAAAAGTTAAGGATATTGTTAAGAACGGTGCTTTCTCTGGAAAAAAAAAACAGTTTAGGAAAAAAATTATAAAATGTCCATATTTTCTAATCATTTCTAAAAAACAAATAAATGTAATCAATTCAAAAATATTTATAGGTATTCGGGATTTAACAATATGTTTTCTATAATGTAACTAAAGAGAAATCATTTTTAAAAACTGAAAATTAATTAATACCGAGTAATTCTACCTCTGTTGGCTATAACCACTTCAACTCGCCGAAGCATACCTAAAATTAAGCGATTTAATTGATTTTGGTCCAAGATATCCCATAAATCCGAAAGAACTTGCTAGTTTCCTTACGTCAAGAAAATGTGGTTGAATATGAATACTCTACCAAGCATGTTCCAGACATATTCAATACAGTTAAACAAGATAATGAGACAGCAGTAGGTCATTTTTTGTTTTTTCAATTATTTTTCTCGGAGAAACCAAAATATCCTTATTTTTTTTTAATCAGTTTATTTATAATGGGTGAAAGATGGTGGCAACAAAACTGTCAAGACAAATTTTTTGTCTTAGAAGTTTGCAAGGCACTGTATCCACTTCTGTACCTAGAACAGCATACTTTGCATTAATTGACTCTGCATTAAGCTACAGTGTTATCATTTGGGGGGACTGTGCTGATAGTACCAGAATTTTCCGCATTCAAAGGAGAGCTATCAGGGTCATTGCTGGCTTGGGATACAGGGATGAATGTAGGGAGAAGTTTATTACTTTAAAAATACTTACCTTGCCTTGTCTCTACATTTATCACTGTCTCCTATATGCTCATAGTGTCTATGGTAGCTCTACAATCGGTGCGGATGTTCATGGCTACAACACTCACTCGAGAAATGACATACGTATAAATTTTTATAGATTAAAAAAATCGCAAAATGGTCTAAACTTTTACTGTTTTAAATTTTTTAATAAGCTACCCACCTGCATTCGTATTCTTCCAAGAAATTGTTTTAAACAGCGCATTAAATTATTTTTATTAGCCAAGGCATTCTACTCTAAATCTGAGTATTTGGAGTTTGATTTTAGAAATTTTTAAATTTCTTTGATACGAGTTTGTTCTTGTATGTAACTTTGTTTTAACTGTATGTTACTACTATTTGTGACCTGTGTAAATGTGTAATGCACCAAATAAATCTAAACTAGTGGATAAATTGCCTACCTATTTCCAAAGTTGCTTCTCCAAAAATCCGAGGCATCAGACTTGGTGATACGAAACTGATCTCCAGCAAAAACCCCATTAGGAAACAAAGCTTTTAATTCACTTAACATATGACTAAACACTAAACTAAGCTTAGTTAAGTTTCTTCGATAATGTGAGTTCTCATCAAACATTTTTTCCTTGCCCTCTTTAAAAAGCTGAATAGCTTGCTTACACTTTCTCATTAAATTAATAATAAATATGTTAAAATGTTCAATACTATGTAAAGTAGACATATTATCCTCGTATTTTGAATAAATAAGTCTCAACCTTTGATAAGTGTCTGGTAAAATATCTAAAATAAATGGGGGCGAATTTTTTAAATTCATCTTTTGATGTTGGCACAATTTTACAACTTTGTCCATTAACTTCCATGTTTTATCTAAAGTCCTTTTGTCTGTGGCGTATTTTTGTTGTGCTGAAATATCGGAAAATGCACCCTGCAACTTGGAAAATATTGTTGTAAAATTTTTGTGTTGTGCTGGACGATTTCGACCTGCCATGTTGCTGTGCGTTTTAACTTTATTTTGACTTAAGACTTTAACACTATCGAAAACAACGCTTTACTTTTAACATTTTATTCACATTATTATTAAACAACACTTATTTTATTATTCAAACGGTAAACAACTATCGACGATTTTACAACATACACGGATGTCATTTTATTTACTCGCACTGAAGTTGCCGAGGACGCGTTCACAAGTGTTCAATCTAACAAAACAAACAATTAAATAACGGTATATTTTAATTGGTATTTACATGGTTGTTTGGCAATATTATATACGTTATACCTGAATAGAGTAATTAAAGCAATTATTATGACATAAATTACTATTTAAGGTCAAAAATTCTAAAAAAAGTATTTTAAAATCGTCGAAAAAGTCAGTCCGTCCCTGAAAAGATATTATGCTAACTTCGTTTGTTACCAACTTAAGTCTTAAAAGAACGATTTACAAGTAATAATTTCCTACATTTTAATAAACAAAAAATTAATGTTGTTTAGACATATCATTTTGTGATTACTTCTTGTAATATTTAAATATTTTTTAATAAAAAAATAATTTTAGCCCAATAAATAACTTTTAACTATGCAACTATAAAAACACGTTCTTGTATTCTTGGTCGTCTACATAGAAAAAGGTATGGTTGTCTACAAAAACAAATAGTTTTACAGTGAGTAGATGGCAGCGTTTGATAGGTAAATATGCAATTACTTTTACAATATAATGTAACGTTGGTTGCCTAAGCCTTAGACCCTATGGACGAAAATTAATATCAGATATCAGATTCTTTGAGGAGCGCCTATGTGCAGCTCTTTATGCAACGTTTTGATAAACTGCGCATGCGCTGACCGTTTTTTAATATGTTATTTTAAATAAAAAACATTAAAAAAAAACACCAAACAGACGCCAAACCAACGTTAACGTAAACCAAGGCCCCCTCATTAAAAAGGCCAAAGCAAGAAAAATCCAAAACAAACTCCTGCATAGAGAGCTGCATTTAGGCGCTAGTTTCTTTTGTTGTTATATGATTTTTATTATACTATTCACAGCGCCTGCGCTAGAATAGTATTATACGGTAGTATCGAATTTTAAAAAATCGTCCTATACAAACAATTCTTGGATATAAATTTGTTTAATTTCCGTCCGTTCGTCCGGAGACGTCCGTCTGTTTTTGTGTGCACGATAACTCAATAACGCATAATCCGTTCGACTTGAAATTACAATATAGTATAAGTTCTATGAGGGGAAGATTCCTATTGTTTTTGAAAGTAATCCACCCAAAAACAAAACGTTATGTATATTATAACCCCCAAAGGCGTAGATCTTTTTCTTCTATGGGGGGGGGGGGGTAATACCCAGGGCCGGCCTTTCAAGCCTCAAATTTGGCGCCTCTAGCAAAAGAAAAAACACACTAAAATAAAGCTTTGTGCGCCTAAAAAAAAAAATGCCCCCCAAAAAATACCACAAGAAAAAAAGCGTTGCCCCTGACGGTTTCTACCAAACGTGGTGCCCCTCCAAAAAAAAATTACGGCACCCAAAAAAATACCCTAAGACAAAAGCTTTGTCCCTGACGGTTTCTACCAAACTTGGCGCCCACGCCTATGGGGGAGGGGGTAATTACTCCCCATTACCCCCCCCCTCATCTACGCCCTTGGGTTTATGCACCATTTATACCCGCCCAGACCCGTCATTTTCAGCAGGGTGGTGCTATAGTGGTAAAAGTGCTGTATAAGTCTTTGAGGCAAGGGAAATTTTTAAATGGGGGAGGGGGGGGTTACGACAGCTGAAATCTTAAAATTAATCTGCCCAAGTGGGCCCCCATTTTGGGGAGGTGCCACTAACAATAGAGAACTTGAAACGCTCGAAAAAAAAATAGATTTGGCAACCGTATTTCTGTATTTATGATAATTGCCGATTTTTTGTGGAGCAGCGGTTACTAACCAAGTTAGGGGAATATGTATTTCTCTCTCTTTTTAACTCATCAATGAAGCTCTCTACAACTAGAATTATGAAACAAAAGACGTCTACCCTATCTCTATCTCATTTGTGCTACACCTTTCAGCCAAACAAATAAATACTGTATTTGTTTTTCATACAACAAATATAGTATTTATTTGGTTGGCCGGAAAGTGTAGCACTGAGCGGCACGAACGAACATAGCTAATGTCAATCTGTAGGATAAGATAATTCTACTAAAATTTAGATGGCGCCAGTAATTTCTTTAATTAAAATAATATAGTTACACTTTTTGCCCGGCCAAGTAAATATTGTATTTGTTCAACAAAGAACAAATACAGAATTTGTTTGGTTGGGTGGATGTGGGAGTGTATGTATGTCTTCGATCCTTTTTGGGTAGAACTTTTGTCCCTGTCTAATCTAACGGGAGAAATCGCCATTAAACAGAGAAAGAGTAACATACTGGTTAACCGGCGTTACCACAAAAAATTGACTTTTTTAATAAAAGGCATTCACATTAAATCTTTTAGTCACTTCATTACAGTCTGCCGAATGAGGTGGATCTTTCGTGATTTTTTGTGTGTTTTTAGCTCTAAACAGTGTTAGTGTACGTTTTTTGTTTTTACACTATATCGGACTATTATGAATCGCTTTTCAACCACGAATATATGTAAGTAATTTTGATTATTAAGATAAATATTTTTCAGCAAATATGAGCAACTTTTACACGATTTTGTACAATTTTTAAACAAAAACCATTAAGCATTTCCATTGTTTTGGTTTAAATTTTTTATTTTTATTAAATTTTATTTTCGGTGGACTAATTATGGACTTTTATATAAAATAAATAGAAAATTTAGGTTTGGACTTTTTATATATAAGTCTTTGGGGCAATAAGCTCAATGTGGGTTTTCTAACGGGCGGCTAACGAACCAATGTTTGATGGCTACTATTAAATGTTTCCGTGTATGTTTGTTTGTTCCCCTCTAGAAGCTAATCTTTTTGACAAATAAGGTTTATATTCTTCTTGATCATACACTTCCCTCGAAAAAAGGTGGGACACTTAAAATTGTTTTGTCTTATATTGGATTGACTTATAAATAAAAAAAAAATAGATAATTTGAACTACTTTTAAATTTAATTCAGTTTAATTTAATCTTTGTGGGCCCCAGATGATCGGGCGGCCCAAGTTGGGTCCCCATTTTGGGGAGGTGCCACTAACAATAAAGAACTTAAAACGCTCGAAAAAAAATAGATTTGGCAACCGTATTTCTGTATTTATGATATTTATGATGTTATGTAATTTTTTAATAAAAGGCATTCATATTAAATCTTTTAGTCACTTCATTACAGTCTGCCGAATGAGGTAGATCTTTCGTGATTTTTTGTGTGTTTTTAGTTCTAAACAGTGTTAGTGTACGTTTTGTGTTTTTACACTATATCGGATTATTATGAATTGTTTTTCAACCACGAGTATATGTAAGTAATTTTTTTTTCTGTTTTTGTAGACCAGTGTTATTAAGATAAATATTTTTTAACTTTGAGCAATTATGAGTAACTTTGGGAAACGGAAAATTTTTAAATGGGGAGGGGCAATTTACGACAGCTGAAATATCGAAATTAAGCTGCAGCTGAGCATGCCCAAGTGGGTCCCCATTTTGAGCGGTATCATTGCACAAAACTTTCTAAAGTTTATTATAATAAAATCGGCAACGATATTCCTGACTCATATGATAATGTTATGTAATTTTTTAACAAGTGCCATTGTTAACTAAATATTTTAGTCATTTCATTACAGTCTGCCGAATAAAGTGGATCGTTTTTGTTTGTTTTTTGTTCTAAACAGTATTAGTGTATGTTTTGTGTGTTTTTTTTATAATACTATAGTGTATTTAGGAATAATTTTTAAACCGCGAGTAAATGTAAGTAATTTTAAAACGATTTTTAATTACACAGCCACACAAAAAAAATGTCAAGTGTTTTTTTGGAGACCACTGTATTACCGTGTATTTTATGGAGCTAAACTCAAAAAATGTTAGGGAACGTTCAAGTATTACGTAACGCAAATTTTGATCATTTTGGACACCCCCCTGTAACGCTATTTTCATATACCATTAACATGGGCGTAACACTCCAAAATGACCCCCCCCCCTAGGAGCGTACGTAATACTTGAACGTTCCCTTATGCTCGTTTTACTCGAAAATTAGGTGTTTTGAGGTTATCTCCAAAACTAATTGGATGAGGTGCCTCAAAATACATAGAAATAAAATGGTCTCCAAAAAAAAATCCGGACCTTTTTTTGTGTGGCTGTGTTATTTTGGATTAGAATTTTCATTATTATTAAATTTTATTTTTTTTTGGGGTTTGGACTTGTAAATAAATAAAACAGTTACTTTTTGAAATATTTTTGAATATAGTATTTATTATAAAAGGAACGTTCAAGTTACGTAACGCAAATTGTAACAAAATTCATACACTTCATACCCCGGTTCTCGCGTTATTATACGTTATAGAGATTTCATGTTTTGGCTAAACCCCCCCCCCCAAATAGGGAGTGTGTTAGGGAGGTAGCCAAAATATGAAATCTCTACTGCCTTACATAACGCGAGAACCGGGGTATGAAGTGTATGAATTTTGGTACAATTTGCGTTACGTAATACTTAAACGTTCCCAAAGTGCACTATTATGTGCACTTTGGCTTAGTTTACACCATGGGTTCTATATTTAAGTCCAGGTACTTTTGGTCTACCTATCTCTGTTTATAGCATTTTGTAAACAGAGATAGGTAGATAAAAAGTACCTGGACTTAAAATATAGTACCCATGGTGTAAACTAAGCCTTTAACGGCGGCTATATTTAAAAGTTTATTTCAAATTTTTTTACGAGATGACACTACTGGCCGATCCGTGCACTATATAATTCTATCAGTCTCATGTATAATTGCGGCAAATAATAGATTTTATAGCTCACTTTTAAATATGGCCGCTGTTAAACTCTTATATTAAATACGGATTAGTTTCATATTACTCTTTTTCGAAAAAGTACTTAAAAAAATAAAAACCTATAAAAACGAATTTTTGCTATGCGACCAATATTAAGCCCGATTTTTATCAAAAAAATCCCATCCGAGAACTCGTTATCTTCTACAGCCGCCAGTCCGATGCTGATTTAACGTCCAAAAACGTATTAATAACTTATTAAGTTATTTTATTTAAACTGTTATTTAACTTTGATCTCGGTTATTTTGAGGTAATTTTTTTAAACTAAATCTTTTTGTTACAGAACTATATAAGCTGGAGAAGTCAGTCATATAAACAGAGACAGTACAGGTAAGAAAACCTAGTAGTCCAGTCAAATAACGAAAAATTCCTATGTTAAATTGCAATAAATGTACATGGGCTGATACTTTAATGGGTAGTAGTGCATAGTAGCAGAACACTCCTGTTAGTTTTTCACCGGGTGATTTGCGTAAGGGATGTCCGCTATCTTAAATTTTAGGGATGAGTGCGGTTATCTCGCTAAATATGCATCTTACAATAAAAATGCATATAACTAATTTTGTTAAGTAGAAAATTTTCAACAATTTTTGTTTAGATATTTTTTTTATTATATTAATAACAATCGAGTTATAAATATTTAAAAATGGCCATGTTGGGAGTGAAATTGTTTTTTTCGATTTTTCAGACAAATTATTCATCGAAGGATAAAAGTGGTTATGAGCAAACTTGTAGCCCTTGAAGTATTATATGTTATGCTTTTTCAAAAGTATTTTTTTATGGTTACACTGGGCGGTTGCGCCCTCTGTAACCGTACCAAAGTACCTATGAAAATTAATAGTATATGAAACTTAAAGAGAATTTTGAGAGCTACAAGTTTGCTCATATCGTCCGATGAATAATTTGGCTGAAAAATGAAAAAAACCAATTCCACCTCCAACATGACTATTTTTAAATTAACCATTGTTATTAATATATTAAAAAAATGATAGCAATAAAAATTGTAGGAAATTTCCTCCTTAACAAAATTGGTTATATGCATTTTTATCGCTAGATGCATATTAAGCAACTCACCCCTAAAATTCAAGATATCGGACACCCCTTACGCAAATCATCCAGTGAAAAACTCAGATGTGTTCTGTTACCATCCACTACTACCCTTTAAAATATCAGCCCGTGTACATTTATTGCAATTTAAATTTATTATTTGACTGGTAATTAACACTAATATGTTATAAGATATAGGCAAGATCTATGTGAGTTTGTTTTTAACTGCAATGAAAACAACGGAAGTGGAAGTAGTGCTAATAGAAGAGTTGTGCCCAAAGGCACAGTTAATATAAGGTACAAAAGCAAAATAGTTTGGAATCTAAAACCGCCAAGAGTATAGAGCCTAATATAATAATATTTTTACAGGTACCATCAACTGAGGTGACTTCGGACGGAGTAGGTGACTTCGGACATTTTTTCGCAAAATCTTCTGAACCAAAGCACGTGTGTAAAAGTTGTGCGTTTGTGTGTAAAAGTTGTGGAAATGAACCCCACAACTTGAGCACACAACCCCACAACTTGAGCACACAACCCCACAACTTTTAGACACGTTCAGAAGATTTTGAGAAAAAGTGTCCGAAGTCATCCTACCCCGTCCGAAGTCACCTTGGTGTTATAAATATTTTTTTACAGTTTAATCAAAAAAGAACATTGTTCTTATTAATGTGTTGTTTGTGTTCTTATTTTACACACATATATTTTTTTATATATTTTTTTTTTCAGGTATTATTTTTTATTTCTGGTAAGGTTCTATGTTCTATAGAAACCCCATAATGGTTTTATTATTTTCTTTTTTTCAGATAATGGTATATAATATATAGCCTATATTGTGCATTAGGTATTTTTTGAAAAAAAAAGTGTTCTTAGGTTAAATATTCTAAACATTTATTTATTTTTTCAGGTATTAATTACATTATAATGTAATAGTTTTTATTTGAAAGTTTACTAGGTATATTAATATTTTTTAATCGTTAAGGATATTGTTTATAATAATTTTGGTTATATTTATGTATATTTTTTTCAGGATATAAGTGTTTTTTATTTATAATGTTATATTATTTTATGTATTTTTCTTGATATGTTTTATAGGATATTTTCGTTGGTTATATTTTTTTCAGGTATTTTTTTTTTTTTACAGGTACAAATACAATTTTAATCTACAATCAGATTAAAATTATAGGATAGTTACATATTGTTTTATGCAAAAATACGCTAGGTATATTAACTGTAGGTTTTTGGAAGTTTATAGGCCTATAAACATAAACATTAAGGATAATATCCTTAATATAATAACATAGTATGTTTTTTTAAGGTAGCATGGGGCGTGTAGAATAACCTGGGGTAGACTAATACTAATATGAAAATATTATTTATTTCAGATATATCAGAAAGAAGGATTTAATTAAAGTTTTAATTTTTATGTATAATGTGTTATTTTATTTTTTAGATCTTTGAAGGACAACTTTTGCAGACAGTGTAATCAGAACTTGTAAGGTTCCTTAAGGTAAAATTGTAAAACAGCTAGTAACAGTAAGTTTTTTTAAGGTTAAGGTTTTTTCTTTCCATTCAAGCTAAGCCAATTTCCCCCACCCGGGAAACGAACCCGGGTTGTTGGCAAAGTTTCCCCTAGGTTTAATTTAGTATATAGTTAAATAGCCAAAATCCGCACCAATTCCCTTAAGGGAGAATGGATAGGCAGGGATACACGAACAGGTAGTCAATATCAGCAAAAATTCCCTCAAGGGGTATGGATAGGTAGGGTTACACGCACAGGTTGTCAATATCCGCAAAAATTCCCTCAAGGGGGAAAGGATAACCGCGAACAAAAGACAAAGGAACAGACGGACATTTGAGGTGTTCTCTCTGGATGGTCGACTTTTTCCCATACACGCCAGGTATCTCGAAAGAGAGAGTAGTACCAACCCTGACATCGGTGAGACCGAACTTACAAAGTGGGCAGTTGTCATACAAGGGTTAGGTATATATAGTGTATGTTAAATTGTCGCCTGACGAGATTATACTCCACGTGTATAGGCCTACTGAGGGATCCTCAGAGGGGAACTGAGGTTTTCTCACTGGGGAACGGCACGTTAACCGTAACGCACCTAGTGCTTTACCTCCTGGGTGGTGTGGAAAAGAGCACAACTATTCTAGTTAGAGGTGGTAAGTGTAAAGAGTAAAAATATGTCTATATGTCTGTCCATCATTTTGTCTTATGGTATGTAAACCTTATAATTATAAGTTAACTTTTGAATGTAATATCGGTTTTCAAAAATTCTTTCGCTAAGCAGATTGTATTTCTGTATAAATAATAGTATATTTCCAACCTAATAAGAAAATTAAACATCATTATATCACTCCCTTTTCAAATTAAACATCAAAATTTTTAGGATTGGCAATGCATTTTACCGGGAAAACGCCATGATTGAAACTCTCCTGCATAATAGCATTTATGATTAAGCTTTCCTCTAGAGGAAATAAACCACATTTTATTTTATGATATTGAACTTTCTGAAATGCAATAGTTGATTATATTGACTCACCATATAGTCCGAAAAACGTATTGCAAACTAAATAAAGTGATTATTTTTCTTAAGCAAGGGACTTCCCTTATAGAAATTTACGTTAAAACCACTTTACCTAACGTTAGGAGAATGTTTTGTCTGTATCGTTAGGAATCTATTACTAAAACAACGTTTATCTAACGTCATAAACCCAATATACTTATACTTTTGGACTTTTAACCAAATATTTTTTTTCTGTTTAGTCGGCGAGCTGGTGACCATTTATTCTTTTTTCAATTTTTTTTTCTATATATTTGGGCCTACGCGTTTATTATACAGTTAATGTCGCGATAACCCGAATGTGCGATACTCCGAATGAGGCAGTAATCCGAACAATGAAATTCGGACTTCAAAGTACATGCATGTATGTTTCACTGTTCGGTTTACCGCATAATTCAGATTATCGAAAATTTACTTAATTTTGGTATCAAATTACAGGTACACTTGGAATTAAAAAAAGTACATCACTGGACCTGGAGGTACACCAAATTTTTAAAATTTTAGGTGTTTCAAGTGCTTTACTGACCATGAAATTATTAGGGTTATATACATTGTCAGTGGATTTAAAAACGGTATAAAACACATTCATTTCTCGTAAAATATATTCCTATTTGTACAATTTATAGAAATATATAGCAGTTAAAACTTTTAAGGACCACAAATCTTCATTCCTATATATTTTAGCTCTGAATCTCTAATTTCTCGACCATTTTCCTTATTAGCCCCAAAATATATTGTTAAAATAGATTTTTGTTGCTGGCTTAAGTGTTGCATGCTGACTCATTTGACACAACTATGTGTCGAACAAGATGACTATTACATTTAGTTTTATATATCTCTGACTTAGTTAGGTCCTGAATTGACTTTAGTGGCAAGTTAGATTTAAATGGTACAATTTTTGGGTGTAGTACTTTTTAAAGATCGCAACTGTACGAGACAGGCAACACTTGGTTTCATCCCTGCATTAGATTGCTCATACCTTTCTTATGCACGCGCAATGTACGAGCTCTATTAACGCAAGATGTGAAGCAAGTATTTTCGCAGGAACTAAGTAATGAAAAACGTTACATTAATATTAGACCTAAATGTTAGGTTAACAACGTTAGGAATCGGGACATACAGCCTGTTCCAGAACTCGCGTACCGAAATTTGAGGGTATATTAAAAACCCTCTGGAAAATATAAAAAAAATTTCAAAAAAAATCCATCTTCGTTCAATTCAGAAATAAGAACGCTTTAAGTGGACCAATACTGTTGCTGATTATAAATTACCATTAAAGGTTGAATTTGTAGCTATGGAAGCAAATTTAATTATTGCAGGTACATATTCTGTAGGTTGACATGGTGATTAATGTGACATAAATATTTATTAATGTCATAAAAAAATATCAAAACTTTCATGATGTTTACTTCAGAAGAGTATTGCGAAATGCTAATTTTTTATGGCGAGTGTGGCCGGAGTGCTTCAGCTACATCTGTAGAATATTTTATTCGTTTTCCCAATAGAGAACATCCTAGCAGAAATGTTATTTTAAGATTGGTGCAAAGGGCAAGAAATTCTGGAAATTTAACTCCAAACAAAAAGAGATTGGAGGCGCTCCGCGAACTGCAAGAACTGTTGATAATGAAGAAGCTGTCATTCAGGCTTTTGAAGAAGAACCTGAAACAAGCCTTAGTATCGTGGCTAGAAATCTTGATATGTCTAAGACCTCTGTTCAACGAATTCTAGAAGATGAAAAAATGCATCCCTTTCATTACACTCGAGTACAATGCTTGACACCGGAGGACTATCCTTTACGAGTCGAATTTTGCACATAGCTGTTGCAGAAACATCAAGAAAATGAAAACTTTGTAAAAAGCATTCTTTTTACGGATGAGTCTGGGTTTCAAAGAGATGTTTTTTTTAATTCAAGGAATTCTCATGTTTGGGGACAGGAAAATCCCCATGCCTTCAGGCAAGGAAATCCCCAACGAAGGTTTTCCTTGAATATTTGGGCCGGAATATTGGGAGATGCTATAGTAAGTTATTTTGAGAAATAAACCACCATAAAATGCTTAAAATATTTGTTTTTAGGTTGGACCCCATGAGTTTCCTGGCAGATTGAATGGCGAAACCTACACTAACTTCTTAAGGGATGAAGTGGAAAATCTTATTGATGACATCCCACTTAAAAGGTTGGCAAATGTGGATAACATCTGGTTTCAACATGATGGCTGTCCAGTGCATTTCTCAGAAACGGCAAGAATCCAACTCGACATCAGTTTTCCAAACAGTTGGATAGGCCGTGGGGGTCCCAGAAGGTGGCCTCCTAGATCCCCTGATCTCACTCCAATGGACTTCTTTTTATGGGGCCATGTAAAAAATTTAAAAAAGTCCAAACCGGATGGAGTGACCCTATAAAAATAGAATATTTGATAGCCTCTGTCGGTTTTGTCAAAATATAATAACCTAAAAAGATTCTAAAGTTGAAAGTCTTAAACAATGCACGAGTCAACCATTAAAATGCAACCATAGTTACTAATAAGTAGGGAAAAACTAATTTTTAGGTAATTTAACATCAGCAACAGGATTGGTCAGATTAAATAGCTTCCTTTTTAATTAGTATTGAAGATGGATTTTTTTTTTAATTTTTTTCATATTTTCCAGAGGGTTTTTAATATACCCTCAAATTTCGGTACGCGAGTTCTGGAACAGGCTGTATATTACAAATTATACATTACAACTACGTCGGGATAACGTTCTTCTAATGTAAAATTTCTACTAGGGATATTTACAAAGACACAAGGGCGTAGATCTTTTTTTTCTATGGGGGGGGGTAATACCCAGGGCAGGCCTTTCAAGCCTCAAATTTGGGCCCCTAGCAAAAGAAAAGACACCCTAAAATAAAGCTTTGTGCGCCAACTAAAAAAATTGCCCCCCAAAAAATGCCATCCAGAAAAAAAGCTTTGTTCCTGACGGTTTATACCAAACGTGGCGCCCCTACAAAAAAATGACGGCGCCCAAAAAAATACCCTAAGACAAAAGCTTTGTCCCTGACGGTTTCGGTTTCTACCAAACTTGGCGCCCTGCAAACAAAATTGGCTCCCACGCCCTCATCTAAGTCCTTGATAACCCCCTATAGTAGGGGGTTAAGTTTTTTTTAAATAATATTTTTTTGTCGTTTTTCCCAAAAAGAAAACAAAGAAACAAAGTTCCGACTTATTTTTGTTTTTTTTTATTTTTGATTTTTTTTTTGATTTTTTTCTGTTTTTCAAAAAAAAAGATCTTATTTAAAAAAAAATAAACTTTTTTTTTAATTTATTTTATTTAATTTTTTTTTTTCGTAATTTTTGCAAGCATTTCAGGATAAGTTTTAAGGTTTTGATTATTTTATTTCCATTTATTTTCGGTCATTATGAAAAAAAAAACCTGCAAATTTTCATTAACTTTTTAATTTTAATTCGCCTTAGCCAAAATTGCAAAAGAAATCCACCCTTATGCGATTTTTTCTGGGAAAACTAGCAATGTCATTTTGTTAATTTTAAGATTTACTATTACAAAATTTTAACAAAATCGTTGGTGCCATTTTTGAGAAAATTGAATTTTTCGATTTTCTGCCAAATAAAGGTACTTTCATAGGCGTAACTAGGGGGGGCTTTGCTCATGGGCGGATTTAGGGGAGGGGGGCATTGGGGCCATGCCCCACCCCCAGCAGGGGCGGTTTTATTTCACTTTAAGGGGGGTGGGCATCCATAAGGAAAAAAATTGCGCTTTCGTCAAAAATGTAATTTTGAAGGTATTTCTATGCTAATATATCTCGCCGGGGGGGGGGCCATGGCCCCCCCCCTAAATCCGCCCATGACCCCCAGCGAGATATATTAGCATAGAAATACCTTCAAAATTATATATATAAAGCGCAATTTTTCCTTATGGTTCCCCCCTTAAAATGAAACAAATCCGCCCCTGGCTTAGCCCCCCCAATTTTGTCAAGCCCCCCCCCCCCCCCCCAAATCAAACTATAAAAGTAAAATTACGCATATATTTTTTACATATACATATGTATACCCAGACAGCACAAAGATGACTTAAAGAGATCTTAAAGATGTCATAGGCTATGACTCATAGCTCGTCATTCAAGACGTCTTAGGAACGTCGGTTTTCGCCGTATATGCATCTTAAAGACGTCTTAACGACGTGGTATTTTACAAAAGGTAACGTCTTTAAGACTTTTTTTTTAAGACGCCTTACTGACGCCTTGCACAGGCTACTTTACAATATAATAGCCCCTCCCATTTACGTTGCTAGGTTCGGTCGTATTGATATAAAAAGCGTGATAAGAATTAGAATGAGAGGTAATTTGTTTGTCAAAAAAAGATCTTAAAAAAATGTAATTTTTTATTAATTTTTTTTTTGGATTTTTTTATTTTCAGTTTTTTTTTGAAAATTTATTTTTTTATTTTTTTTTGTTCGTTTTTCGTAAAAAGAAAATTAAAAGAAAAATTTTAATTTTTTTTTGTTTTACAAAAAAAGATCTTTAAAAAAATTGTATTTTTTTTAAATTTTGATTGTGGTTAATTTATTTTTAGCGATGAGTATCGAAGTTAAGACGTCTTGTAACGATACTTAAAAGACATCTTATATACATCATAATCAGATATCTTTTAAACATCCCTAAAAAGAATCCATAAGATATCCTTTTTATGTCTTTAGGCGTCCAGACATAATTAAGATCTTTAGGCGTCCAGACATAATAAAGATCTAAAAAATACGTCTTTAAGATATCATGTGCTGTCTGGGTAGGGGCTTAAGCCCCCCCCCCCCAAATTTGGACCTGGTTACCCCCCTGGCGACCTATATTTGGCAGAGTAGAGAAAATGAAGAAAACCTCCCTGAGCAATCTCCTTAAAACTTAAAAGTTTGATTTGATATGTTAAACAGGTAGGACCGAGGGTAGGCCTCTGGACGGACGGACGGACATTGAAAAAACGTGTTTTCGGAATGTATAGACCTTAAAACGGATAAATACATAAAAACTGGAAAACCTTTTTTTTCGCACTTTCTTCTCACCGAGGTAGCTAAAAAGCAAAATAGCAATGAAAAATTTTCAATTATTTTGCTAACGCAAAACTTTCCTTGAAAAAAGTAATATAGGAAAAGTAAAAAACCGACCGTACAAATATAATTTTATTATTAACAATAAAATGCACATTTATAAACATCAATATTATTTAACAGGATATAAAATTAAATTTTATTTACATGATGCACACAGGTAAAAAATACAAAAAAAAAAACGGAAAAAAATCATGAAGCGTCGAATGTTGAATATTTATAAACCTTATAGTGTCCTCTAAATGATTTCAACACATTTTTTTTGAAAATGTTCGCTACCTTGATTAAAAAATTAAATTTAAGTGGCACATTGCATATAACTACAATATCTAACACTTAATTTTCTTTAGGGCTGTATTTTTTACATTTTAAAACATAGTAGGGAAAGTCGGGGTAAACTGGACAGCTTTTTTTCATATCAAGTTTTTGAAAAACCTGTAAACAATTTTCAAATATTTTCTATAGCAAAAGGTAGATTATTACTATAGTTAGAACATATTAATACTTCAGACAAATATTATTTATATAAAAAAAGTTATTAACGATAAAGCAGTTAACCCCGCTGGACCAGTTAACCCCATAGACCAGGGTTAACTGGACCACTACTCAGCGTTACCTGGTGCACTAACAAAAATATATTGTATTGTAATTTTTGTGAATAAAAACGATTTAAAATCAAATAAAATTTAATTCTAACATAAAAATAGACAACATAATATGTTAAATATTAGATATATCTCAGGATTAATTGGTCCGGGGTTAACTGGACATGGCCCAATTAACCCCGAACTAATTAATATTGACATAAGTGATTTTGACCATGCCCAGTTAACCCCGAACCAGTTAACCCTGAGTGACACCACTGAATGAAATCATAAAATTTTAATACTTAATAATATATTAGGAGGCGGCAATTATTCAGAATAATTAACAAAATATTAAGTATATTAGGTAAAATATTAGTCTAGATCCTCCTATTAACAATAAAGTATTGATTAAAAAATAAAAGTTAAGGTAAATACCTACTTTTCATCGAAAAAAATAAACTTTCTTTACTATAACTTACAAGTGGGCAACACGGTCCGCCATAATACTTTAAACAATACTACTAGCTAAATATCACTAGAATTTGCACTAATGCGCCAAAACTAATAAACAAACTTGATAAAATCCAGGTGGACCAGTTAACCCTGAATTTTCCTACAAATAAGGAGTATTATTTTAAAAGTTAACAAATCCTTAACACGTATATTGGATTTGTTAACTTTTGAAATAATGCTTCTCAACTATGGGGTATCAAATCATAAAGAGGTATTATCTCGCGTCATGACGCGTCCGGACGCGTCAGGTACAAAAATAGAAATTTGTGGAAAAAAATCAGATTTGATTTCTTCATTTTTGGCGAAATTAAGCATAAACTTATTTTTTTAACAGCCTAATTTGACAGTTACGTAATAGTCTTTATTACGTAACTTGTAACAGCTTAAATGACCCACCCGGTATGGAGTGTGCCACTTAAATTTGATTTTTACGCATTGTAGCAAACATTTTCAAAAAAAGTGTACTGAAATCATTTAGAGAACACTATAAAGTTTATAAATATTCAACATTCGACGCTTCATGATTTTTTTCCGCTTGGACTTTTTACCTGTGTGTGATGGGGCGAATTTCAAACAAGGGTAAATGGTTCATAATTATTCATTAACATGTTTAAAGTAATGGTACTTATTTTTATATGAGTGATCATGCGAAAAGAGCCTTGAAGGTAAAAAAAAAATAAAATGGGGTTTTTGTATGCACTGGACATTTCTAGGCCTATAGGTTAATTAATCCATACCTATTTTTCCCCTTCAGGGCCCTTTTCGCGTTATCACTCTTCATAATATGAAGACATTATAACCAAATTTTATTATCGAAACTATAACATACTAGTATGAAGAACAGCATACTACACACATTTTATTAGTTAACTACAACAAACAATGACGTCACACTTACTATTCTTAGTAACCATGTACCCCTAGGTGGTCTGCTCGCATAGTAAGTATTTCTATCCTTTTCTATCATATTTCTGTCCTTTCCGAATCATATTTTTTCGACGAAGAAGAGGTTAGTGTTTTTGTGGAAGCCGAACTTATGTACAAGATTGTTTTGCCACTTTTGCAAGAATCTCGGGAAGAATTAATTCTATTGATATTATTTTAAAAAACGTCATATATCATTCGTGGATAATATAGACAGGATAAACGAGTTAAATAAAAGTAAGTAATTTATAAGCTTTATGCAAAAATGTTCTTGCAAAGTTAGGACAACCCTAATTTTTTCCTTGTAGACCTCATTTTTGGTTCTTAATTTCAAATATCGCAAAATAAACAACTCAATCAACTTTTTAACCTCGAAAAAGATTTTACGTTTACTTTACCAACTAACTATGACGTCATTTAAACAACACTCTTCAAACCATACTAGTATGTTATAGTAAAGATAATAAAATTTGGTTTATCTATCAGATATATCTTGTTCTACAGGGTGGCCCATAAGTCACGTTACCATTTAAAAATTAAATAACTTTTTTGTTTGTCAATTTTTTTTATTTATTTCTTTTACAATATAGAGTACAGGAAATGGATTTTTTTTAACTATGTATGAAAACTCATGTCTTTTAAATAATGTCTATTTGCCGCTTTGCAAGCACAAGCTCTTTTCATGACATTTTCCTTGACGGCTCCTAACATGCTTAGCTTAAGCTGTTGAATAGTCCTGGGCTTGTTGACATACACCCTAAAGTAAAAAGTCTGGTGTTGTCAAGTCGGGCGATCGTGAAGGAAAATTAAAATCAGAATTTCGCGAAATTATTCGCTCTTCGAAAATCTGGCTTAAAAGCTGAATTGTGGCTGTGGCGGCATGGGCAGTTGCCCCATCCTGCTGCCACCATGTCTCTGGCATGTCCTCCACTGCAGGGCGCAAAAATTTTTCCAGCATTGTGCTTTATCGGTCGCCGTTCACCGTAACTGTATTGCCATTTTCCTAGCAGAAGTAAGGAACGATTACCATTTGGAATGTTACACCGCACCAAACCGTGATCTTGAAGGGGTGCAATTCACGTTGATGCATGACCCTAGCTGAAGCCATACATGTTAAGAGCCGTCATGGAAAATGACGTGAAAAAAGCCCGTGCTTGCAAAGCGGAAAATGGACGTCATTTATAAGAAATGATTTTTCATACATAGTTCAAAAAACAAAGAAGTTATTCAATTTTTAAATGATAAAGTGACGTATGGGCCACCCTGCATATCCACTTTCAAGCTAAAATAATTTTTATAACAAAAGCAAAAACGTCAATATTCAGGCGCACTATTCACGTTTGTTCTGAAATATTTTTAAATATCTGCCTATAACTCTGTGTTCGTATACGTAAACGTCTCTGTCTCTTATATAAGAGACAGAAAAATATATAAGTTATAAGTCATAAATTAAAATTTATAACGGCATGATAACTTTTAACTAAAAGTTTGATCAATGGAGAAGAAGAGTGGAGCACTGGATAGATAGGTTTGTTTGGGTAGGTAGCTCTGTAAACTATGTTATATTTTTTTTTCACTGCACGGATTTTACCAAAAACTCAAACCAAGAATTTTTGGGACTTAAAAGACTAAAGTGGTAGAGAATAAAGAGACATAGGGCCTTTAAAATGAGGTATAACTCGATATAGGGTTGTGTTTAAGATTCCTAAGCTGCACCTCCTAGCGCCACCCTTACAAGGGGTAGTAACATTATTATTGGACAAAAAAGTAGGTTGTACCTATCAGATCCTCCATTTGGACTTTGTAACTATACTAATACCAGAGATATTAGGCCATAATAAGACTTTTTGGACACCCGGTATAATACAATTGTTCAGGTTTCGTTCAAATAATAAATATAAATTTATTATTTTCCTTTAAAATAAAGGAAAATTTAGCTCAGTGAATCTGGCAAGGCCGCAATGCGTGAATTGCGGCTCATCCGGGTTGACCGAAGTCACCTAGGAAAGTAGTAGTAATAAGATCGGTACGCAGCACGTACATCGATATTATCAATCAATATCGTTGCCGGCCATTGCTTTTTTGGTCACTCGCTATGCAAAAATGAGATTATAGATACCATCTATGATATACAGTTCACTTCAACACAACATTTTCGCGTTACTGAATATAGAGACAGGGCCTATCCATCACCACTTCTGAGCTCACCAGAAAATCTAACATCCAATCTCTATGTTTCACGCATTTTCTTATCTCAAATTGTCGTTTTGAGACCCCAGGGTCCAACAACATTGGATTTTGGATTTTCTCACTGCGCATATTGTGTCTCAATTCACTAATGTCCTGGCTGGAACCTTTAGGTAAGCACCAACCTACCTTAACCCGTAGCTACTAACGTGGAGTTCTACAGACTCCGTATGTTAATACTTACATCTGGATAATTTTAAAAATAATTATATTAATGTTTCTTTTTCTTTTTGCTAAATTTATTCGAAAAATAATTCAACTTTTATATCTTGCACTTAGTTTTCAATTATTTACCTTTCCGCACTTTGATGACCCTATTTATTAATGGGAGTCTGTGAAACTCCACCTGAGCTTAGTAGTTAAGCACAAAATCTTTACGGAAGTAGCTAGGGGTTAACAAACCTACCTATCCAGCGCTCTAAACTATAGAGAATACAGCCCCGTAAATTTTAACAGAAACACAAAGAAGAATTTAAACAGAACACAAAAAAAATTAAAGGGTCCCAGTTTTAAAAATATTTTAAATTAGAGAAATACATGACGTTCTAAAATTTTTTATAAGAAAAAATTAAATCAGTCTTCAAAACCATTTGTTCTAAAATAAAACCATGTTACCTTCGCTTTCAAATCGAAACAACAGTTACAAGATAATAAAAATTTTAATTTAATAGAATATTATATATTTTTTAAAAAATGCCCAAACCAAGTATTGTACAGGTTCTGCGAGTAATGCCCGACAGAAGGAAAATGCTAGTTTCGGTAGAGTTTCGGCAAAGTTTCGATTTTTTTTGTTTCTCTTTTCCAGATCTGAAAAATCTGCAGAAGAATGATACCTCGAATGATAAAATATATTGTAGCTATCACTAGAGCTCGTCCAAAATAATTTTAAGTATTTATTACGATCAATTAAGCACACACCCCTTATGTTGTGTGACTAAGTGTCACAAACGTTTAAACATTGCATTTTCTAATAATATTTTTGCTTTTCTACTAAATAACATCACTTTCAGGTGGTTTTCACGTGGGAATTAGGGTCACCTCATCTAGTCTTACTTTGTTCTTTTATCCTTGGTCGTTTCTTTTGCTTTTTTGTATGTGCGAGTTAGACCCTGCCCCGATTATAATCGATTCGTTAAAATGGAATTTTTGATCCGAAAATTATCGGTTATTAATAAAGATATAGGGTTTTCACCATTGTTTAATTAAAGAGTTGCTTGAGTGGCTAACGTCGCCATTTTTTCGTTTTTTTTTTTTAATTTAGTATATTTTACTTTAAAAATTAGTAAATTTCGAGGGGCTGACCGTGTCTGAAATTTGTACAAAAGAGTTCCTTTTTGCAAAGAGTTCCTCAGAGTTCCTTCGGAGTTCCTCAGAGTTCCTCTGGAGTTCCTCGAGAGTTCCTTAGGAGTTCCTCCTGTGTTCCTTAAGAGTTCCTCTCTGGAAGAGGTAACTTTTGGCAAATAAGCCGTAGAAATTACCGCTGTGCAAGCACTTCTGCCAATAAGGCACCCTTAAAACCTTAAAAAAAGCTAGCTTTGTCCCTGACGGTTACTACCAAACTTGGCGGCCCTTCAAATAAAAAATGGCGCCCCCAATTTACTTTCCAGAAAAAAAACTTTGTCCCTGACCGTTACTACCAAACTTGGCGGCCCTTCAAATAAAAAATGGCGCCCCCAATTTACTTTCCAGAAAAAAAGCTTTGTCCCTGACCGTTTCAACCAAACTTGGAGCCCCTACAAAAAAAGAAGTTGGCGCCCAAAGAATACCTTCATAAAAAGAAGCTTTGTTCCTTATGGTTACTACCAAACTTGGCGCCCCAAATTTACCTTCAGGAAAAAAGCTTTGTCCCTGACGGTTTCTACCAGACTTGGCGCCCCTTCAAAACCAAAATTGGCGCGCGCCCCAAAATTAAAATTACCCTCAGGAAAAAGGAAAAACAAGCTTTGACCCTGACGGTTTCTACCAAATTTGGCGCCCCTTCAAAAAAAAAAATTGGCGCCCAAAGGTAGGATGTTTTGATAAGGTGTTTGTAACGGCTCATCTAGTTTAAAAATAAAAACGTTAATCCGCATGGTTAATAAATAATAATTGTTTCTGACCGCGTCTGAAATTTGTACAAAAGAGTTCCTTTTTGCAAAGAGTTCCTCGGAGTTCCTCCAGAGTTCCTCAGAGTTCCTCGGAGTTTCTCCAGACCAGAGTTCCTCCTGAGTTCCTTTGGCTTGTACAAAAGATTTCCTCGCGGTCAGCCCCTCGGTAAATTTTAAATTTAAATCATAAAAAAACTTAAAGCAAAAATTAAAAAAAATACGACGTTAAGCAGTCGTTGACTGTGGAAAACCCAATCTTAATACCTTAATTAATTTTTGGGAGATTTAGCTCAGCGGTCAATGCCATCGATATAGCCTGACGCTGATCTAATGATCGTGAGTTCAAACCTCTTTGGCGCCGATTGCCTTTTTCAGTTAATTAATAATTGAAATTTGGCGAAGGCGTACTCCCTAGATATATTGGTTCGAAAGTCAATTAAAGCCGGTGGTTCCCTCTACTACTAGCCCACACAAGTCCTGGACTTAGGGGATGCTTAATTAAGTAGAATAGTACGAGGTTAAAAACAAACATAAAACAAAAACAAACCTAATTACTAAGAATTTTCGTATCAAATTTTGGTCTGCGAAATGAATATGGTAATAAATTCTCAGTGTATTATTCATATTATACATTGCATAGTATATTTATTTATTTAGTTTATAGTTTATACAACTTATAGATTTGGGCATTTTTCAAAATTTGAGACGGAGGAAATTTCTTTGAGTTAAAATGGACTCGTGCAGGATCCGCTTATAGTGGACACTGCACAGTTCTGGCGGGACGGAGAAGCAGGGTTGGACAGGCCACTTTCGCGGATGGGCGACAGGGCTGGTGTTTTTGTGCGTTGTGCAACGCTTCTTCGACGACGTCGGTACAGCGGGCGTCGGGAACTACCCCTGCAAAATATATAATTTAAAAATTAGACGTTCTATTATATTATACTTCTATAGAATATAAATAATCATAATAACATATGAGGGGTTCAAAGCTAAAGTGGACCAAGTCCATACAACCGTTATTCTAGATATTGACATTTAAAGTTGTTTGTTCTTAATTAATGAACTAGTGCCACCTTCCATCCAAAGACAGAGGTATGGACTTGGTTCCTTACAGTACTTAATCAATATGTGCTTTGAACTATCTCTTGAATTAATGCAGATCAAAAATTCGTCTTGGACTTGGTTCACTTTAGCTCTGAATCCCTCATATATCAAAATATTTACAGATATCTGAATTATTTTATTTATAAAATTTAGATAAAAATGATAAAAATAAACTAATTCTGAACATTATGAAAATGGTAGTAGCAAAAGTAGCAAAAGAAAATATTTTAAATATACACAAGGTGAGTGCCGGGCACAGCCAGCACGGGCCCGGTTACAGGATTCTGCCGGGCCTCCCTAAAGATCAGACTTCTAAAAAAATTATTTTTAAATTTAATTAAAGTGCAGCATTTAATTGGGGCACAATATATTTTTTTAAACTATCTTTTAGCATATATTTAATACTTTCAGCTCTTAAAATGTGGGCAGGGGGGCATGGGGGCACATTTTTTTAAATGGAAAGGGGGGTCGTTAATACATCATTTTAAAGCTTATAAAATTCTCCATCTCCATATTTTTAAATTAAAAAAAATGTTGGGTTTAAAATGGGGTTGAAAATGGGTATTAATGTCAAAATTCCTCTAAAAAAACAAATAATTTTTTAAAAATGCCTAATTTCATCATAAAAAAATGTTAATTATACTTTTAAACTAATTTTAGTTGACATAAATAAAAATTTATAAAAAAAAACTTAAAAAATCTAATGTTTTAGCACAAAAAATTGAAAAATTAAAACCTTAAAAAACATTTTTAAAAAATTTAAAAATGTTAGTTTAAATAGAGAATTTTATAAGCTTTAAAATGATGTATCACACGACCCCCCTTTCCATTTAAAAAAATGTCCCCCCATGCCCCCCTGCCCACATTTTAAGAACTGAAAGTATTAAATATATGCTAAAAGATAGTTTAAGTTGTCTTATTTAAAAGTTCCAAATTTGAACTCGATATCTCAACTGGTTCAAAAGTTAAGAGGGGGGGTGACTTTTGGACCGCTCTGTATGATTAGATACGAATATTAACCTTTGTTGTTGTTGAAGTATAGTCAGTGCATTGGCTAGTTCCGTCTCACTGATAATCCTCCTTCTAGGGGGCGTGGGTAAAGAGGGAAGTGCGTTTGCTCTTCTTGGAACCTCAGGATAACAAGGCACCGGAACCAAATTATTTACAGTTTGGATTATTTCAGCAGAATTAGCGTAAGCTTCGTTGCTGGTTGGCACTACTTGGTTATTTTTTGCCAACTGGCCTCCTGAACCTCTTCTTCGCCTATTTTGGCCCAAATTACCTAAAATAAATATTGCATACATTATAATTTATGTTCTTCACAGTACTCTTGGATACAAATGTGTTTCATTCTTGGATGCAATTATGTTTCATAAAAAAATAATTTCTCTTTTGTTAAATTAAGGAAAACATATTGTTAAATCACGAATATAAATAGTTTTGAATTGATTAAATTTATTTGTTTTGCTTTCCCATTTTGAAAATTTCGGAAAGCCTTGTATTCGTGCAAAAATTTTCAAAAATTTTGTTGTGTATTTTTGCGTTTTATGACGTTTTATGTCGATATAAATCAATTTCGAGCAAAAAAAAATTGTCGCTCGGTCGATCGGTCGGTCGGTCGATCGGTCTGTCCGGGAAATCTTGTGGGAACGATAACTTAAAAACGCTTTAAGCTAGAGACTTGAAATTTGGCATACAGGTATGTTACCAAAAGTTCTCGGGATTGTTTTTGGTAAACATTGGGGTGCGGCAAGGGGCAAATGGGGAAAAATACATTTTTTTATAAAAATTTGAAAATTGCTATATATGGGTTTTCAAGGTTGCTGAAATTGAATCTGATAAAAAAACTTTTCTAATTCCACCCCCGAGGGGGTGAGGGGGTAAATATTTTTCAATATTATTAATATTTTCTTCAAAATTGGTTTATAGGGGTTTTTGGGGTTGACGAATATGAATCTGATAATACTTTTTTTCTAATTTCACCCCCTGAGGGGTGGGGGTAGTTTTCATAAAAACTGGTGTATTGAGGTTTTTGAGGTTGCTGAAAGTGAATCTGATAATAAATTTTTTCTAAATCCACCCCCTGAAGAGTGGGGGGTAGTTTTCGTGAAAATTGTTATAGTGGGGTTTTTGAGGTAGTTGAAAGTGAATCTGATTATAAAAAAATTCTAACTTTACCCCTAAAGGGGCAAAGGGTAGTTGGTATATTAAGGTTTTTATGGTTGCTGAAAGTGAATCTGATAATAAAAAATCCATTTTACGGGCGGAGGTGAAAAATGGGAAAGCTCTTTTACTGGGCAGTGTATTTTAGAATTGATTAGAGAATATGGATATTTTATGATTTTTTTCCTAAACTGTTTTTTTCCCAGAGAAAGCACCATTCTTAACAATATCCAAACTTTTTTCGATCAGTTTATATTTAATCAAGGAATTACATACATATTTATAGAACAAATATGACTAATGGTACTATTTTGCATACTGATTAGTATAAAATAGTAAGAAACGAACTATTTATAGACATAATTATGCTTTAAGGCACTTGTTACGTTCCTTTTTAATTTTAATACATTATTTATGATGTGTCGTGTTCCTGTAATATTTTTAAAAATAGATTTGCACCTTAGGTGAAAGATTTACCAAAGATTTACACTGAGAATTTGTTATTTATTACGCTAAAAAATTCTTAGTGTTCCCTAGAAATTTAACGAGAAATTTAACGTTAGAATAACGTTTTTCTAATGTTAGAAAACTGAATAAAAGTACGTTATAAAATATGAGCAAATGTACCGCTTTTTAACGTTAGTTACAAACGTTAATCTAACGTTAGATTTTTAAGTTAGAAGAAATACGTTATAAGTACGTTTAATTTATAACTTTCGGAGGGGGCGTGGCCAACTAGGTAAATTCTACCTGCATCATAAAATGGCAGCTGGAGACAAATTTATTCAATTAATCTTAATATATTTTAGCACCTTGTCCCGCCACTTCAACTCCCAAAAAGTAAACATCCTCCACGCGAAAAATACCTCCGAAGGAGTGCAAATTCGCACCCAGACCAGTGACGACTTCCGCAAAGTCACTAGGCACTTAGACACCGAAAAAATTCCGTATCATAGTTTTACCCTCCCGGAGGACAAGGCAATCCACGCCGTAATCCGGGGAATCCCCACCCAGATAGACGTCGCAGACGTCCAAGCCGCTCTTATCGAGCGTGGCTACCTCCCCACGTCAGTCGCGAGAATGACGCGCACTAAAGACAAGACCCCCATGCCCCTGATCCTAGTCCTCCTTCCCAAGGTGACAGGACAACAGCACCCCATATTTAAAGAGACTAGGCTTCTACACCTAGTCATAAAGGTCGAAAGCCAGACCTATAAACCCAAATTCAGGCAATGTCACAAATGCCAACTCTTCGGCCACTCCCAGGCCAATTGCAACGCCCCGGCCAAATGCGTAAAATGCGCACAAGACCACCACACAACAAAGTGTGAAAAACCCCGTCACACGGACGCAAAATGCGCCAACTGCCTAGGCCCCCACACGGCAAACTATCATAAATGCCCCAAACACCCATCAAACATCGCTCCAACCCGTACAAGGGTCATACCCCCAACCCAAAAATTCACCCCGGGCATCTCCTACGCCCAAAAGGCAACCAACGCCGCCACCCCACAACAACCCAAGGCGGCCCCAGGTCCCAGTGCAAATCCCCCCAATATTTTTGATCAATCCCAAATTTCAAAAATCCACACCTTCATGCAAGAATTCGCCAGCTTCATGCAGGCTTTTGGCTCCCTTCAATTACCCAATCTAGGCCCCCAAAATGTCTAGACAAACAAAACCCAGAGCCCTTAAAATAGTCACCTGGAACGCTGATAGCCTCAATTCAAAAAAACCGGAACTCATAGAATTTCTACACGAAAATCAAATAGATATAGCCCTCATCCAAGAGACTGGTCTTAAACCACATCATAGGGGTACCATACCCAACTATTCCTGCTACCGTAACGATAGACTCCAGGACCGCAAAGGAGGCACAGCAATCTATATCAAAAAACACTTATCTCACGATCTTCTTCATGCGCCCCCCACACAAAGCGATCAAGTCGAAACTACCTCCATATTCGTCAACATGCACGACAATTCCAAATTCAGGATCGTGTCCCTCTACAAACCCCCAAATAAGGAGGTCAGACCCGCCGACTTCGAAGGCTACTTTAACGACAATCATCCAACAATCCTAGCCGGAGACTTGAATTGCAAACACGCCCTTTGGCACTCTAGAACAACTACGGCCAACGGCCGTAGGCTTTACGAAATATTACAACGTAACCATATAATGGTTACCGCACCCGACTCCCCAACCCACTATGGCCACGGCCTTCCTGATATCCTTGACATCGTTTTGTATAAAAACACGACACTAAACATTAACATCGAACTAAGACACGAACTAAGCTCCGACCACCTTCCAATCATTATCACGGCAGGAGGCATACCAACCGCAAATCACACCAAAAAAACCGTTTACAACTTCTCCTATATTTCCGAACTCCTAGAAAGCAACACCAAAATCAATTCAATAAATTCCGTCCAAGAACTAGATATTGCAGTAACCACCCTCACCAATACCATAAAATCCGCAATGGACAGCGCCAAATTAATCAAAAAAGTAGATATCCAAAACCCACAGGACCTTCCCCGAGATCTCAAAGACTTAATCAGAGAGAAAAACCGACTTCTTCGTCGTGCACGCACCCTCCAAGACCCCCATATTAAACGCGAAGCAAACAGACTTACCCAGGAAGTCAAAGACCGACTAAACGTACTAGCAAATTCCCGCTGGGAGGGAAAAATAAAGTCACTCAACCCCCAGGATAGATCACTTTGGAGAATGGCCAAAACCCTATCCCTCGACCACCAACGAGGCATGCCCCCAATTCACGGCGAAAGAGGAGTCGTCTACTCCACCCCCGAAAAAGCCGAAGCATTTGCTGACGCAATGCGGAAACAATTTCAACCAAACCCTCCAATCCCCCCCGACTCCGACTCCGAATCAGAGACCGACTCCGAGCCCGACTCGGACGACGAGAACTACGAGCAACTCATGCATGAAAGAGACATAAACCACATCTATAATAGTCACTAACCAAGTCGAAAACGACATTATCACCCCCACATCCCCCGAGGAAATCAAACGCATCATCAAAAATCTCCCAAAAAGGAAAGCCCCCGGTCCCGACCAAATACCGAATAAAATTCTTAAAATACTCCCCCGGAAAACCATTATGGAAATCGTTAACATTGTTAACGCAATGCTCAGACTGCGCCACTTTCCAAAGCCCTGGAAAAACGCAGACGTAATAGTAATCAAAAAACCCGGACAAAATCCAACTTTTGCTGAAAGCTACCGCCCCATAAGCCTCCTTTCCTCCCTAGGCAAAATAGCCGAGAAAGTCATACTAACCAGACTTCAAACTCTAGTTGAAGAACTAAATCTCCTTCCAAATGAGCAATTCGGCTTCCGAAGCAGACACTCCACAGTCCACCAGGTAGCTCGCCTGGTAGACTCTGTAACGGACGGACTAAATAGGCGCGAAGCCGCGGGACTGATCCTCCTGGACATCGCAAAAGCCTTCGATAAGGTTTGGCACAAAGGTCTTGTAGCCAAACTCCACTTTCTCGGCCTCCCCCCAGGTATCACCAAACTCATAGCCTCCTTCCTCAAAGGCAGAGATTTTCAGATAAAAATAGGCGACTGTAAGTCCAACACCCGCCGCATCAGAGCTGGCGTTCCACAAGGTTTCCCACTATCCCCCCTTCTGTACAACCTCTTTACGGCAGATATTCCAAAAACACAGGGCACTGAACTAGCCCTGTTCGCCGATGACACCGGCATCCTAGCAAAAGCCAGAAACCCCCAGCGCATCCATATCGCCCTCCAGCGCCAAATGGATGCCCTAATCAAATGGTTCTCCAAATGGAAAATCAAAGTAAACGCCAATAAAACCAAAGGCATCCTAATCTCTAGGATTAGAAGAGGCCCACCCCAACCCATTCAGATAAATGGCCACCCCATTAACTGGGAAAACCATGCCAAATACCTCGGCATTACAATCTCCAAAAACTTGACGTGGGATCAGCACGTCAAAAACACCCTCCAAATAGCAAATTGCCGCCTCTCCAAACTCTATCCCTTAATAGGCAGAAAGAGTCCCCTATCCATTAAAAACAAACTTCTTCTCTACAACCAAACCCTAAAGCCGGTACTTCTTTACGGAGCCCCAGCCTGGAATAAAATCACCCTTAACAAAACGCTCTCAGCAAAACTTCAGGCCATCCAAAACAAGGCACTCAGAATATGCCTCGATGCCCCCTGGTTCATGAGGAACAACCAGATACACAGAGATCTCGAAATGCCCCTCCTAAAAACGGAAATCATCCGCTACAGCACGTCTTTTATACAAGACAATTTAGATCACCCAAACCCCCTCATTTCAAACTTTCTAGATTACGATCATGAAATACACAACACTCACAAAAAGATCAAGAACGTCCTCAACCAGTAATGGTACCCACTAATACAGGACAGATGCATTCCCAGCATCAGTGAGATAGTCTCACTCCTCCCGCACATCCCTCCTCTCCCTATCACATCCCTCCCCATCCCCCTCCCACCCACTCCACAGCGCCAAATTATGACAGATGCAACTCGCATCAGTGAGCAGAGACTCACTCCCCCCAAATTATGACAGATGCAACTCGCATCAGTGAGCATAGACTCACTGCCCCAACTTTCAATTCAGATCAAATATTTTTTTTAGATAAATGAGCCATAGGCTGCGCCTGTCTCTTAAAGACCCAAACAAACTATTGATGATGATGATATTTTAGCAATCATAATATTTTTAAACATAATTTTATTACATTTTTATATAAAATAGTCATCTTTTTAGGTGGCTCTAAATATTTTTGGTGTAATATGCTGTTATACTTCGATAATTACGTTTACCTCTCAGAAAAACTTTATATTTAGTTAGTTAATATTTATTTATACATTCAGAATCCTAAAATATTTGTTCAATTCTAGTACAGCGTTGCCAGACTTACTATAATTTTGACTTTTGCGGGATATTTTTTTAAATTTATTATAGAAGTAATAAATAATTATCAAACCTAGGCACATAGCTGTCTGAAATGAGTATTTTCTACTATAGCTTACGTATTAATAATGGAAATTAAAAAAATATTTAAAGTTAGAATAAGGTTAGAAAAAGGTTAGAATTTGGTTAGGAAACTAACGTTAGATTTACGTATTTTATAACGTTTTTGTCAAACCTTAGTTTTTAAGGTTAGATTTATATATTTTATAACGTTTTTGTCAAACGTTAGTTTTTAAGGTTAGAAATATATATTTTACAACGTTTTTGTATAACGTTTGAGACTAAAGATAAAAATGTCACTAATCTAATGTAATGTTAAGTTAGATTTATGTACTTTTCTACCAGGGTTATTTATTACGCTAACAAATTCTTAGTATAGTTAAATAGATAATAGGTATCGCCATGGGCGCCTCAAAGAGGGGGGCAGGGGGAGGCAATTTAGCAAAAAAAATACTGATAATTTTGTAGTCGAAAAGGGTTGTTCCCTATTAAATACAAAAATCCTTATCTTATCACTCGTCTTATCACATATCTAAAAAATAATTATTTTTTATAATTTATAATTGGCAAATGGTCGGGGTACGTATACACAAAGCGCTAACTTCTGGTTTTTATAACTTCTCTATCATTCTCTCTTTCTCTATAACAACTTGACAGAAAGAGATAGACTGCTGTCAGAATTTATAAATAGTTACTTAAGTACCGTTAATAACATCCGATTACTTTACATTTTTACAAACTAAAACCGTTATTTTGTCAAAATTCAGCGTGTGATTTTTATTTAAATGACAATCGTAACAAATCTACTCATAACATTTTGTCGTATAAACATCTTTTATCGGTAGAAAATCGAACACATATCATTATTATTATTATTATTATTATATCACGTAGGCGCGAGCTACATTAGATCATATATACATAGATGCGCCTTGAGTCCACGTCAAACCGAAATGTTTTCATTGCTATATCCAGGTAGATTTTACCATCCCGCTTCTGATCCCCACCCACCGCTATAGTGGTTTGTTAACAAATATGTTATACATCACTTCCTCGCAACCTCACCGCTATAGTGGTTTGTTTACAATTGGCTTTGTATATGTTCTACATAAAACAAATCAACATTAATGCCATATCTATGTATATATGATCTAATGGAGCTACTGAAGCTTTTCTCTCAAAATTCTGAACAAAGACAGCAGAAAATAGTTTCATGGCCGCGACATGTTTTTAATAAACTATTTACAAATGAAGTGTATAAACATTTTTACCAACCCTCGTGCATTTGTTTACATTATAATGTGTTTTTGAAATAATGTTTTATTAAAGTGATTAATTTGATTGAACCAATGAAGTATTTTGTGTCATTTTTGAGTTAAAAAGTGTTATTTGCCTTTATTTGTTGTAGGATATGTTGTGAATTGAATTGAATGGACTGGCGCCTATTTAGATTAGATAAAGAGAGAAGTTATACAGAAAGAGATAAAAGTATAATTATTATTGTTTTAAAATAAAATTATGCATATTTTAGGTAAAAATAACATTTTAGATTATGTTTTAAATTACATGAAGGTAAGATATTTGTTTTCTTTTAAGTAAAAAACAATTTTTTTATTTTTAAAACACAGCTATGTGTACAGTAAGTCTAGAGTTTCCTAGGGAACTTATGGCCTACTCCTTAATTTGACAGTCATTGATAATAACCCGTTGTGTGTGAAAATTTTGTACATGTTTTTGTGTTTAATAAGCTGTTTTATGTATTCTTTAATAATTTTGCATCTCATGCACATTTTTTGTTGCACTGTGATAAAATCCAAATATAATATTTTTAGGGAATTTTCTTTTTGGGTTGGTATTAAAGCGCTAAATTTATGATGCCTAACGTATTGGACTGCTGTCCACTGACGAGTGATTTTTGTTATATTTATTACACCAGCTCTAAAATGAGTAAAAAGTAAATTGTTTTTCAACTGTGGTAAATTCGGCAACCTGGAGAGCGACTCGTTTTAAGCGAGATAAAAAACCTGGAAAGTGAGATAGAAAAATAAGTTAACACCAATACCTCACGAGTAGCTCGGATAAGGTTTTTTTTAAATATAAGTTTTTTTTTTTTTTAATTCTTGAAATCGATTTCTGGAACCTTCAGGAGTTCCCGATTTTTTTAATGAATCCATTTCTGAACAACCCTGTATTATTTTATTTTAATATAAGCAGCTTAACGGGTTAAACAAATCTGACAAATATATTTCTTTTCTAAAAGCTTTTTAAAAGCTTGTCTGTCAGAAATCGAAGAGAAGCCAAATTATATCAGGTACGCAGGGTTGTCCTTAAAACATATTTTTTGGAACGTCTCCTAAGCCTTGGCAAGAAACGCATCGAACCTAAAATATATTTTAAGGAGCACCCTAAAGTGCAGGCAATAACCCGAAATACGAGCCGGAATATATGTAAACGTCAAGGCGAATTTAATGCAAACGATCATATATCAAAAAGCTGTTTGCTCTCAGAGAGCTCTTTGAAAAATACCGCAGCAAAAGCGTGTTGCACATCAAACGTAAAACCGTTTCAATAAAAGTTAATCTATTTTTAAACGAGCTGCGAAGATGTTCTGCTTCTGCTTCGCATTCTATAGTATACTCCTCGCAAGTAGCTTGCCTTAACTTAACTAAATTGTATTGGGATATTTATAATTTTTAATTGGCTTTTTTGTTTTCAAATGGATTTTTTTTTAAATTTAGTATGATGGACTGTTTAATGAAGGTAATTTTTCCTGAAAAATAGTATAATGTTTCACTAAGAGGAAAAGTGAAGCTTTTTTTACTAGTCTGTAGAATTTACGGAGCAGAGTCCGGAAACTACAGACGAGTGAAAAAAGCACTTTTCCTCTGAGTGAAACATGCTATTAAAATTTAAATTAATATTTTAAACTTTGCTGAAAATGCTATTTTATTTTCGAAATATGTCATAAAAATGTCATGTTTAAGTAACGATTATTTAAATATTTAAGTATAATTATAATAAACAAATAGAGCTTATTGTAGCACTGGAATGTCTAGAATACAGATAAGGGAACGTTCAAGTATTACGTAACGCAAAATGTACCAAAATTCATACACTTTATACCTCGGTTCTTGCGTTATTCAAGGCTGTAGAGATTTCATATTTTGGCTACCCCCTAACACACCCCGTATTAGGGGGGGGTAGCCAAAATATGAAATCTCTATAATCTATAATAACGCGAGAACCGGGGTGTGAAATGTATATACAAGGGTCTGTTCTAGGGCCCTTGTTGTTCATACTTTTTATTAATGATTTGGTTGACTCTTTTGATGAGGAAAATTTAATATTATTTGCTGATGATACCAATTACTTATGTACTTCTGATAACCTGGAGGATACTGTTTCGGCTGCTCAAAATATATTAGTTAAATTTAGAAACTGGTTCTCAAATAACAGGCTTTTCTTAAATATTGATAAAACGTCATTTATTCACTTCAAATTCATACAGCCACAATTTTTATACAGTCACTATATTAAGCTAGATTCTAGATCGATAGCCCAAGTAAGCTCAACTAAATTTCTGGGTGTTTATATAGATGAGCAGCTAAAATGGGATGTCCAGGTGTCAGATTTATGTAAAAAATTATCTTCGACCTGCTATGCCTTATTACGATTACATCAAATTACAAATAAACAGATAACTCTTAGTTACTACTATTCTAATTTTTATGCCAAAGTTATGTATGGTATCATATTTTGGGGTTCCAGTAGTCTAGCTGTAAATGTATTTAAAAAACAAAAACAAGCTGTTAGGAATATGGTAGGTGTCTCACCCACTACATCTTGTGTTCCTTATTTTAAAGAATTAAAACTTTTAACAGTTCCTTCCATTTACATTAAGGAAGTACTTATGTTTGTTTTTAAAAATAAACATTTGTTTACTTCCTTTAATATGACACATCAGTATCCTACGAGACACGCAAACAATTTTATTTTACCCCATCATAGTACAGTTGCATATGAGCATGGCCCCTTTTATATGGGCATTAAGATTTATAATAAACTGCCACTAACCTTTAAAAATATTGAAAATGTAAACATTTTTAAAAGAAACTTACACAACTACCTTGTCGAACAGTGTTATTATAGTATTGATCATTATCTTAGTGGAAGTCCCTAAAATGGAATAAAAAACTTTATGTTTTATTGTATTCTTAGGTTTACTTCTATTTTTTATGTTATTTATATACATGTGTCTTTATTTTTTTGCTCACAGACTTGTTCTACATCTTTGTAAGGTATTTTTGAACAATAAATTATTATTATTATTATTATTATTATTATTAATTTTGGTACAATTTGCGTTACGTAATACTTTAACGTTCTCTAAATTAAAATATTTCATAATAGTATATTATTTACCAAGTGAGAGAAGTTTAACATTTTTGACCTGCGTCAAATTGCGGGATGAGCGCGCTAGCGCGAAGCCCGCAAGACGCGGTCTAAAATGTTAAATTTTCACTCACGTGGAAAATATAGTATAACTACCAGTACAGTTAATTAGCTATTTATTTATTTATTTATTTTACTAAAATTTATTGAAAAAGCTTATAAATTTAAAATATCACGCTGGCTGTTCGCGGCCATTAAAAAAACAAATGAATCACTTGACATTTCTGAAATTTTCTGGTGATCTTCTTAAATTATTAAGTTAGAAAGTGTTTCCGTGTTAAGTGTAATAAAATATATAAAAATGGAAAGTGAAATGCAAAGGGATGATTCTGGTACTCCCCCAGAAATAAGAGGACAGGCGAAACCTGTGAGGGAGAATCTATTGCCTCAAAAATCAATATATGAGGGTTGTACCTCTAGTAATCTATGATCCTTGCGGAAATATATGGCTTGTATAATCTATGGTTGAATATGATGGACCAATGATTTTCACTTTTCGAAGTGTTTTTTGTAAAACATGTTTTATAGGTACTAAAGACACTTGTAAATAGCAATGTGATTTAATAATTAAGTGAAACGTCAGATGCCAAAACAGCTGAATAAAAATTCATTATTAACCATGGTGCAATTTCATTATTTTTAGAACCTCTGACGTCATAGGTAGAGAAATAATATTTCTATCAATGAAAAGAACAGTAATAAAGATGTGGTTTTAGACTGGTAGTGAAAAAATATAATTTTTTATCCGATAATTTTGTCCGGCTAGGAACGGGTCCTGGGCGCACTGCAGTGCGCCGCGGTCTGCTATTTCTCGAAGAAAAAATGAAAATTTTACCTATTTTATTAACAATTGTATATTTTATGTTCCACGACAAAACTGACACCATCTTTAAATTTAAAAAGACTGGTGAAGTAAGTTGCTTTATCAAGTATAGATGGCGATCTCCACGAAAATAAAATAAAAAATAACTTTTATTTAATATTAACAATTTTAAAATATATTAAATATAAATATTTATTTGACATAAATAATAAATTTTTTTCTAAAAAAGTATAAAAAATAACGTTATGTATTTACTTCGTTAAATTACCGGCGGTGGCAGCACAGTGATCTTTCATCATCAGTAGTTTGTTTGGATCTTTAAGAGACAGGCTCATTTGTCTAAAATAGAATTAGTTTGAATGGATAATTGAGGGAGTGAGTCTTTGCACACTGATGCTGGAATTGCATCTGTCATGAATTGGCATAACATTTTAATACATTTAAGTTTTTGACATATTGTACTCATAGTGCGAAATCTGAAGTGAAGTGAAGTTAGCCACAAGACAGTTCCCGACCAAGGGATAGAAATGTGGTGTTTCAAACTATTTAGGTAGTAGAAGTTAACAATAATTAATTTTTCAACTTTTACGTATGTATGTAATTAGGTTATTTCTGAATGATTGTGAATAAAAACTAATATATTAGCGTCTATTATAAAGGTAATTGAAATTAAATTGTTCATGTATAAAATATTGAATGTAATATGAGGCATATAGTGCAAGAGTGGCCCATCTCACTTTATGGAAATATCGAGATAATGGCTATTTAAATTTCCCCGATTTTTTAATCTTTGATCTAGGACGCATTATTTTATTTAAAAATTTTCTATTAGGGTTTTTAGACTCAACCAACATTAAGGTAATGTATGACAAACAAATTTATTTTACTTTCTTTACTTTCTTAGAGAAAAAAAAATTGGTGGGTTACTATTGCACTATACATTGTGTTCATTTTGGGCCACTATTGCATTACGAACGAGATCTAAAAATATCTTTATAGATCCTTCGTAAAACTTGCCTTATTAGTTTTTTTAAGAATAAAATTGACATTTTTAATGATGCGGTTGGCCTTTTGAAGATCCCCAATAATATAACCCAGCGAACACCACTATCAACCCATTAGGGAACATTTAAGTATCACGTAAGGCTCTAGGGGGAGGGCGAATTTGTTTAAAACGTTTCGCTGTGTTTGGACGTTTTTATGACTGTCAAGATATGTTTGTCTGGTAGCCTATACCTGTGGGCCACTCTTGCACTAATAAAAGCGATAATTTTAATAATGCAATAGTGCTTAAATGCTTGTATCGTGCCAAAAAGAAAACCCTCTGTTATGAGGGTGGTATGTAATGAAAGATATAGATGTCCTTATTACATTTATAAAAAAAACGCAAATCTCAAAAAAACACATATGGGCCACTCTTGCACTATACGCCTCATATAATATTCACGTATTTCTGGATTACAGTTAAATTGCATTTGGTAGCGCTACGGAAACGATTTAGGAAATTACCATTTTTTATTTATTATGCTCATATTTAAAATTTATACGATAAATCACTTAAACACGAAAATAATAAATTTTCTTAAAAGTTCAGATTAGTTCTGGTACTTTTGCCATTATTTAAAATCATTGGCATCAACCAGATAAAAGCTAGCTGCCAAGTTATAAACTTTTACCTAATTCAAAAAGTAAAGTTAACCATATTTTACATCGACACTTAGTGCTACTAAGAGTGCCGATGTATTGAAATCTTCGCCGAAAAGTCAAAATCTTTGACCACGTTTTTTTTTCACATTTCTCGACGTTTTAGACCATTCGAAATCAGTAAAAAAAAAATTTGCGTCCGTCTGTCTGTCTGGGTGTAAACTCTCTAACTCCATTTCTACATGAGATATCGACTTGCGGGTTTTTGCATATTGTTTCTTATCGTATTCTGAAGCTGATTAGATTTTGGGGGTAAACTATTAGGGGTAAGGGGGTAAAAATAGGGTAAAACTCCTTTTTTTAGCGTTTTTTGTTTATAATTAAGGCAATTATTATTGTATTTGGTTAATTTAGCACTCACATATTTATAACCCGATTTCAAAAAATTATATTTTAAATAAAATCTCCTTTTAAGCCCTATAAAAAATGTTATATACAGTTTTTTGCTAGAATATAATGTTTTAAAGATACAGAATTTAAAATCAAACAAAACACCTAGTTTGAAATTTGCAAACTAGATGGTTCTAGTGTACAATAGTGCCGATGTTTTGACATTGTGCTTGCAATGTTTCATCTAGTTTCTACATGTTTTTATTTTATGAGCTTGAAAATTGACTTTATAATTTGTAAAGGTATTTTCTGCTTAATCACGGAAAAAAAATTATAGCTAGGAGCGCTATAACACACATACCAAGAAAATTATAATCGCTTATTATATAAATACAAGGCTTTCTCTTACAATTATGGCAGTCAGTGTAAAAATTTATATGAAATACTTTAATTGTTTAGTGAATAATAAAATATAACAAATAGTATGGCATTTATAGCTTAAATAGATTTAATTATTGTCCGTGCTAATAATTTTTATAATACAATAAAATTTCTGTAAATTTATAATAGTGCCTGTAATAAATATAATCGTGTATGTAATATATATAATCGTTTCCAATTTATTTTTAACATTATTAGTTATTGTGTCCCTTATAATCTATAGCTTAAATCACTATAATTTGCCACTGTTACCAAATATCTTATAATGTATAGCGCAGAGCCCACTAATTTCTTTCCGTGATGTTACTATAACACTAGGCAACACGGTTTCTTGCCCTGATTGAAGTCATATGGTTTTTAACTAATTTTGGGTCGCTGAGACCAAATCTGGCTGTTTTCACAACTTAAGTTTTTGAGAAAAATAAGATAAAAGTGGTAAAAAAATCATTATTTGTTCTACACGGAAAGAAATTAGTGGGCTCTGCGCTATACATTATAAGATATTTGGTAACAGTGGCAAATTATTGTGATTTAAGCTATAGATTATAAGGGACACAATAACTAATAATGTTAAAAATAAATTGGAAACGATTATATATAATAATAATATAATAATAATAATCTTTATTAGCATTCTTGCTATTAAATACAATTTAACAATATAATAATAGTAAAATACTAAACAGTACTAAAATTTACCAGTTTTAAACAATACTAAAATTAGACAATATATATGTACGACAATTTTTTTGAAATAGTTTTAAACTATCGGACTCTTTTATAAAATTTGGTAAGTTATTATACATTATCAGTCCGTTATGAAATATGTCGTTTTGACTATAATTGTTTCTTACCATATTAATATAAACGTTGTTATTGTTGCGAGTGCTGTGCTAATGTACATTTCTAATGAAGTTAACATGGTCTGTTAAGTTTTTTGGTAGTAAACCCTTTATTATTTTAAACACAAATACCAAGCTATTATAATTTATTGTTTGTTTTACACTTAATAAACCCACTACATCTAGCATGTATTTTCTATTTGTATACCTGTTACATTTTAAAATAATCCTTAGTGCCTGACTTTGTTTTTTTTGCATTTCAATTATTTTGTTATTTGGCAACACATATAAAATGGTTGAGCAGTAATTGAAGTGCGGCATAATAATTGTTTTATAAATAGTTGTTTTAGCCCATTCAGTTAAATTTTTCCCAATTCTACCAAGTAAGTTAACTTTCCTCGCAACTTTACCAGTTATGTACTCAGCATGTTTAATAAAATTTAAATTTTCGTCTATAACTACTCCAAGATATTTAATATCCTTAACCTGTTCAATCTGATAATTATCCACAACAATTCCCCTATTTATATGTGTATTAAATCTTGTACAAAAATTATTCTTGATTATCATGAATTTAGTTTTACTTAAGTTTAGTTTCATATTATTATATGTAAGCCACTTTATAATATCATTTAATACATCATTAATTATACTTAACATTTCTTCTATGTCCTATTACAGACACGATTATATTTATTACAGGCACTATTATAAATTTACAGAAATTTTATTATATTATACAAATTATTAGCACGGACAATAATTAAATCTATTTAAGCTATAAATGCCATACTATTTGTTATATTTTATTATTCACTAAACAATTAAAGTATTTCATATAAATTTTTACACTGACTGCCATAATTGTAAGAGAAAGCCTTGTATTTATATAATAAGCGATTATAATTTGCTTGGTATGTGTGTTATAGCGCTCCTAGCTATATTTTTTTTTCCGTGTAAAGGACAAATTTGGATTCGGCGAATTAGTATTAGTTAAAAAAAAACCAACTTAGATTATGGTTTAAATTCATAGGTAGAATAAATGAGAGAACTAGGGCAATATAATAATAATGGGTCCTGTGATACAACTAAGTTGGGGTGGGATGTGAGGAGAGGGGAGAGAAGTGCATAAGGGCACAACCTTAGTGCCACGTACTCATGCTTAAAAACCTCAAAAGGCATCACTAGGAGGTCAAAAATTAACTAAAAATATGTTACGTTTTGTAATGAAGTAACATTTTTCTGATGTAGAACCATTAAAAACATGAAAAAAAACACGCAAATTTTTTTTTATAAATTATTTTTAAATTGGCATGGCCTGTACTAAAATTTAAAAAATAAGACGTCCTTTAAATTGATAAGAAAAATATATATTTTGCACTCGAGAAAAAAACTGGGTGCTTTAATTTTATTTTATTTTTATTTGTTTACTTTTTAAGAACAAACTAAGCAAAATTAAAAAATAATGTTGTATATATTTTTGTAGAGAATCTTATAATCTACAAATTAACTTTGATAAAAATTTTATACAATCATATCGTTTTGCCAGAAATCAGTAATTCAATAAAATCTGCACATTCATTTTTAGCTTTTAATTTGTTTTGCATACTTACTGTGACAGTAGGTCCTTCGAATATGGATTTTTTAATTCCTTGTATTTTTTTTTTAATATATCCTAAAATTTTTAAAATCCTACTGTCTTTTTTTTAAGATATTGAAAAAAAAGCCATTATTTCCTGGACTATTATCTCAAAAATTTGAGGTGCTGGACTTTTTCTAAGGGCAGTTTCGGATTCTACGCCCTCGAATTAGTAAGAGTAAGTAAATTACTTTCAGATCACGGCAGAAAAAAGTTTCAATTTATTGCCTAGTGTAATTATGATTTTTTTAAGAGGTCCTTATATCTCATTATTATCTTGTAATTATTTAAGTATTTAAGGGCCACTTGCACCAAACATGATTTAAGCTTAAACTCGGATTAAGTTAATGGTTTAAGAGTTAATTGACGTTTCGCTGTTGCACCTTTTTTTAAACCAAGTTTATTTGTCTTAATCTCAGAATAAATGTAATCGTTCGAGTTTGATGGTTTATGTCACTTGGGTTATATCAAAACATAACCTAACTTTAGGTTTTTATCTGTCATTTCATACCCGTGAGTGTTTTTCTTTGATTTTACGAAATTACCTGCAATGATGGCAGAAGCCGATTTATTAGATGAAGACTTGTTGGAATTGGAAATATTGGATGATGGTTTCCGTACCTATCATGAGTGACAAAACTATTTTGAAAGTATGGATGATCTAACATTTTTTCAAAAATTTAGGTTATATAAAGAAACAGTGGCCAATATTCTTGTACGTATTGAAGAACAACTGGAATATCCCAATTGCGTCCGTTTTTTTGTTTTCGATAACACTATTGTATTGTGCCACAATTTTAATTAATAAAGCTTTATCATTTATAGTATAATTGGGCGAACGTTTTTTTTTTGTTTTCATCTTTTTCTTTAGGCATATCCATTGCTACTTTTTAGCTTACAGAATACAATAACACATAACACAATAAGTTACTGTCAATAACTAACAGCTTTTTTTGAAAATATAATAAACCAAATGATATAAACGTCAAACGTCAAAATAATGTGAAGTTAGCTACATTCAAATAACACTAAAATTAGAGATGTGTGCTCGGTTTAACTAAACTTTGTTTAACTTTCATTGGTGCAATGCAAACATATTTAACCAGAGATTATTTTTTAAACGTAGATTAATTAAACCTTGATCAAAATAAAATTGGTGCAAGTCCAAACCTTTCTGGACTATGTAACTTTTAGCGTTCCGGTCTATGCAAAATATTACCATTCTGGACTATGCAATTTTTACCGTTCCGGTCTATGCAAAATATTACCATTATGGACTATGTAATTTTTACCATTCCGGTCTATGGCAACATATTACCATTTACGGACTATGTAATTTAATGTAATTTATTTTTACCGTGTAGGTGTAGTTAGTTATATACTCTGTGTCAGTTTAAAATTATTAAATTAAGCACAAAATGTTGGTTAAACGCATTATTTTTGTTGAAGTCTCCTTATTGCGAGCCTGGTACCACGTCTCTCCCCAGGTAGCAAAATAACATGACATTCACGTGAAAGTCACGTTAATGTGTGACATGTGATGTTAAGATTGTAGTCTCATTTAACAAGAATGTAGCATGGTGGGGATGTCCTAAGTCCGCCCCTAATAACATCACACAATGACATCCCGAAAATTACGTGTTTGTGAAATCATAAATCCACATTCCTGTTATATCTAATATCTTATGGATGCCGTTACTGGTACTTTAATATTTAAATAATATTCTAGGATATTAGCTTTTTCTAAATTAAAACCATTAAAAACGCTATAACCCTATAAAAAAATCGGATTTAAAATCAATCAGTAATTGAAACAATCACAGATTGAAACAGATAGATTCTAAATACAAAATTGCAGATTAAGCGGAGAATATATTCCTTTAATCCGTGTCCGTGGTCTTGAGAAGCCCGACAGAGCCCCCTATCCATTGGAAATCGTATAATGTGTATACAATTTCCTTATAATAATTTACTCTATCAACATCATCTTATATCGATTTTTTTGCTTCGAACGTCGGTGAGAAGCAAAATAACATGACATTCACGTGAAAGCCACGTTAATATGTGACATGCGATATATTCACAGCGTTGCTAAATATTTGTTATTAGATAACATGGTTGTCACGTCACACGTGTTACGTTGCAAATGTGATGTTAAATACATGTTATTTTTCAATATTATGTGATGTTATGATTTAGTTTCAAAATACACCCAAAAGTGATGTTAATTTCTTGTAATATAACATCCCTTGCTACATGGGTCCTTACTTTTAGTTATTTCTGTGCCAAGACCAGAAAGATCGTCTTGGCTATACGAACCAGATTTGTGAGACGAGGTACCAGGGTTTTATGCTGTGCTAGTGACCACTTGCCTGAGAGTTCAGAGAAAACATTTAAATTTTAAAATGTAAATTTTTTATTTTGCGACTCCTATAAGCTCATAATCACACGCATTTTGCTTGTTCTTATATGCCCATAAGAGGGTATTACTTTTTTTAATTTTGGGTTGGCAAGACTGGCTAAAAGAATATCGCTTGGCGTTTTCCGTGCAAATGTCAACAGCGCTTTTAAGTTTAGTTTTCTATGAAATTATGTTTTAAGTTAATTTTTACCGTATTAAAATTGTGACTTGGCTACTTGCAGTGAAAAAGAGAAGAGCTGACTATAAAAGATATCAAAATATCGTTAGTTCTATGAATTTCAAACATTGCGAAAATTGTAATGCCAACCCAAAACAAAAATCCCTAAATCGGTCATCAATTTAAATGTATGTTTTTTTTTAAATTTTAGAGCAAAATAGAAAAAATAGTATAAAGCACTTATTTAATAACACGATTTTAGCGCACTTGTACTAGTGCGCTAAAACGGGTGTTATGAAACTAGTACTTTAATAAACTATTATCTAAACCCTTGATTAAACCTCATTTTAAAAGGGAACTAGATGAAATGTTGCAAGCACCCTGATAAAAACATCGGCACTATTGTACACTAGAGCCATCTAGTTTGCAAATTTCAAACTAGGTGTTTTGTTTGATTTTAAATTCTGCATCTTTAAAACATTATATTCTAGCAAAAGACTATATATAACATTTTTCATAGGGCTTAAAAAGAGCTTTTATTTAAAATATAATTTTTTGAAATCGGGTTATAAATATGTGAGATATGCTAAAAAAACCTTTTACTGCTTTAAACGCCAATATCTCGAAAACAATGCGTTTTAGGAAAACGTTGTTTATAACATTTTTTGACCAATTTAAAATGATCTTTTATATAAGTGCAAATTAACCAAATACAATAATAATTGCCTTAATTATAAACAAAAAACGCTAAAAATAGGAGTTTTACCCTATTTTTACCCCCTTACCCTCAATCGTTTACCCCCAAAATCTAATCAGCTCTTCGGAATACGATAAGAAACAATATGCAAAAAACCGCAAGTCGATATCTCATGTAGAAATGGAGTTAGAGAGTTTACATCCAGACAGACAGACAGACAGACAGACGGACGCAAAATTTTTTATTACTGATTTCGACTCAGAATGGTCTAAAACGTCGAGAAATGTGAAAAAAACGTGGTCAAAGATTTTGACTTTTTGGCGAAGATTTCAATACATCGGCACTCTTAGTAGCACTAAGTGCCGATGTAATTTGCACACAAACGCAGACCTTTCGACTGTAATTGATTTAAATTTACACATAGCACTAATAATTAATATCTAACACGCGAAGGAAATTTAATATACTACACACCGGTCTGGAAAAGATTTTTAGCTCAACTTTCATATAACCCAATTTTTTTTTCATAATTTAATTATTTAGAGCTTTGCCATCTTTTTAAGACCAAATTTTAAAAAATCTATCGATGCGTTTTTGAGAAAAACAATTTTCATTTGTTTTAACAAAAAAATATGACATATTTAAAAATTATTTTAGATATTTAGATTTTACGTCAAAAAGTGAGAAAAAAGTTTTTATAGACGTTTGAGCTAAATTGCTTTTTAAGGGAGCTAGCGTACTTTTAAAGGGCATTTTTAGAATATTTATCACTTCATATTTCAGGAACGGTTTTTTATTAACATGAATTTTTTACTGAACTATAGAACCTATAAATATAAGTATTTAACGTTTTATTAAAATTAAGTTTTTGATCAGGGGCGTAGATAATGGGTGCCTTATAATTTATATGTAAAACTGTAAGTCCGCCCCTGGTTAAACGTTTTCTTTTTTATGTCATAAAATTATAATGTTTATTGGTTGCATACTACAGTAAAAATTTCAAGTCAATAAGTTATACCGTTCCTTAGTTGAAGTGAATAATATTCTAAAAATGCCCCTTAAACGTCTTCTAGCTCCCCTAAGAAGCCATTTAACACAAACGTTCATAGAAACTTATTGTCTCACTTTTTGACGTAAAATCTGAATATCCAGATTTTTTTTGAATGTCATATTTTTTTGTTAAAACAAATGAAAATCGTTTTTCTCAAAAACGCATTTATAGATTTTTTAAAATTTGGTCTTAAAAAGATGCCAAAGCTCTAAATAATTAAATTATAAAACAAAAACTTGCGTTGTATGAAAGTTGAGCTGAAAATTGTTTCCAGACCGGTGTGACAAGAGCATTTTGGAAAAGGTTTGGGTAATTTGGTAAATTAAATTTACCCAATTTACTAAATGTATTCTTTAATATAAAATTTAATTAAGATTAATTAACATAGAGCACCCTGAGTGCTTAATTTACGATTATGATAGGCAGCTACAGAAATCGATTTTTGTTAATTAATTTATTCTGTGGGTGTAACTAAATAATTAAAAAATCTTGTTGAATAGTATATTATTACTTATTATTATCAGTATCCGGCATATTTCCAGTTATAGTCCAGTCTTCAGGTCAATAAAAGTGGCTTTACCTGGAAATAATGCAGGGAGTTTTGATATTCGGTTTGTTGGGTAGGGTTTGTTTGTTTGTTTGTTTGTTTGTTTGTTTAACCTCGTACTATTCTACTTAATTAAGCATTCCCTAAGTCCAGGACTTGTGTGGGCTAGTAGTAGAGGGAACCACCGGCTTATACTGACTTTCGAACCAGTTTCTAGGGAGTGTCCGTTTCACTTATCTTATATTAATTAACTGAAAAAGGCAAATGGGCGCCAGTAAGAATCGAACTCACGCTAGTAGACTTGCTATACATACGCGCTAGCCATTACGCTATGCCGCAAATAAAAAAAAACAATTTTGCGACATTGAACTCGATTTGGAAATTTAATTTTTTTTATATTTTGAAAAATCCTTTTTTTGTGAAAAATTCGTTAAAAAATGACAGTTTCAAATCGAGTTTAACGTCTAAAAATTGTTTTTTTTATTTGTGTCCCAATAAATCGAATATCAAAACTACCTGAATTATTTCCAGGTAAAGCCCATTTTATTGACCTGAAGGCTGGACTATAACTGGAATTATGCCGGGTACTGATTATTATATTATTCACAGCGCCTGCGCTAGAATAATATTATTCGGTAGTTTCGAATAAATTTCAAAAAAAATCAAAAATCGTCCTAGACAAAAAATTCTTGGATATAAATTTGTTTCATTAAAAAATAAGCAACTTTTTTTTAATGTCCGTCTGTACGTCTGTCGTCTATCCGTCTGTCCATCTGTCCGTCTGTCCCATGTCACGATTTTTGAGAACACGATAACTCAAGAACGAATAATCCGATCGACTTGATCTTTCGAAAGATCCCTATTGTTTTTGAAAGTTTCCCCCAAAAACAAAAAAGTTATGGGGGGTTAAACTTCTAAAAAATTAAAAAAAAAGCTGAGAATAACTTTTTCAGGAAAAATTACATTTATTATAAGTACTCCTCCCAAAAACAAAAAAGGTAGGGGGGTTTAAACTTAAAAAACAATCAAAAAAAGCTGAAAGAAAATTCCCATTAACGTAACTTTTTTAGAAAAAATTACTTTTATTATAAGGACTAATTCTATCGATTTTGAATGTAATCCCCCAACAACAACAAAAGTTATGGAGGGTTATTTTTTTTTAAAATTAAAAAAACTATCGTTAAAAAAAAAGTATTTTCCTATTTTTGTAAAAGAAAAAAAAATTTCATTCTTTTTTCGTTTGGACTTTTTTTTTGAAAAAAAGTTTTTTCAGTTTTTTTGTTTTTAAAAATAAAAATATTTTTTTTAATTTTTTTTAAATATTTTTATTTCGCAAAAAAGAACTAAAAAAAATATTTAAAAGTTTGTTTTTATTTTTCTTTAGCATTTTTGAGAAAATGCAATATACCATTTTGTTATTTTTTACAGTAACGTTTCATTTTACATACTTTTTACTAACTTTTACTGTCTTCTAGTCTTCCTAGCTTTGCATCGCGTTGGATTTTTAACTCACCTAAAGTGCATCTAAAGGACTTAAATATAGTTTTCAGTATTAACTTTAGTCTATTAATATTTCACCCCCATATGGGCCATGGGCCCACAGCTGAAAAAAAATATATTACTCACCTATTACTCTAAATAACACTCTTAACTTGGCACTAGACCAATGTCCGTGCGTTCTATGGGGACGGCCTTCGATGGCCGGAATATTTTTACTTTTGACCTTGTGCCTGCAAATGGACATCAAGCACTTCGGCTCGGAGGGACTATCCGGACTATCCGGAACGGATAAGCAACAGTTCCACCGTTGCTTGATCTTTTTCTGGTGGATTTTGATCTCAGGTGCGACCTGGTTATTGGACATCACGCACATTTGACAGTCCTGCGGAGTGCTCGGCGGGGTTGGCGTGGGCTCGGCTGTGCAACTGCCGAACGTTTCTTCGAGAACTGTACAGGTGAAGAGGGTGGTTCGTGTCCTACCTGTAATTAAAATAAGATTGTATCATTTTCTTCTTCTTTAGTAAAGAATCTGTTCCACAGGTAGAACTACCCTAGTAGAAATTTAACGTTAGAAAACTGTATAAAAGTACGTTATAAAATATGTGCAAATGTTTTTAACGTTAGAATCTAATGTTAGTTACAAACGTTAATCTAACGTTAGATTTTTAAGTTAGAAATACGTTATAAGTACGTTTAATTTCTAACTTTCGGAAGGGGCGTGGCCAACTAGAAAATTTCTACCTGCATCATAAAATGGCAGCTGGAGACAAATTTATTCATATAAATAAATCTTAATATATTTTAGCAATCATAATAATTTTAAACATAATTTCATTACATTTATTTATAAAATAGCCATCTTTTTAGGTGGCCCTAAATATTTTTCGTGTAATATGCTGTTATACTTCGATAAATACATTTACTTCTCAGAAAAACTTTATATTTAGTTAGTTAATATTTATTTATACATTCAGAATCTTAAAATATTTTTTCAATTCTAATACAGCGTCGCCAGACTTATTATAATTTTGACTTTTGGGGGAGATTTTTTATTTAAACTTATTATAGAAATAATAAATAATTATCAAACCTAGGCACATAGCTGTCTAAAATCAGTATTTTCTACTATAGCTTACGTATTAATAATGGAAATTTAAAAAATATTTAAAGTTAGAATAAGGTTAAAGATAGGTTAGAATTTAGGTGGGAAACTAACGTTAGATTTATGTATATTATAACGTTTTCGTCAAACGTTAGTTTTTAAAGTTAGATTTATATATTTTATAACGTTTTTGTCAAAGGTTAGTTTTTAAGGTTAGATTTATATATTTTATAACGTTTTTGTATCACGTTTGAGACTAAACATAAAAATGTCACTTATCTAATGTTATGTTAAGTTAGATTTGTGTACTTTTCTACCAGGGTAACGATCATATAAAAAATGGAGATGAAAACATTGATCAATTAAAGATTTTAAATGCTTAAAATATTAGGCAAAAAATACCACAATGAAACATAGCTTTACAGAAAAAATTTCAGTGCATAATAATTATTAAAAATAGTGTATTTCTGAATAATCCAGGGTGTACAGTGTACACGGTACACCTGTATATGTCTATCCAATACTCCTCATCTTTGTCCTTTCTAGGGCAATTGCGATACTTTTACTATCAATGAGCTTTATTTGCATGCCAAATAATATTACTATTTGTTTTATTATATACGAAATATTTCAAAATAAAAATTAAAAATGCTTAAAAATTATACTTTTTTTGATTAAAAACGCTTAATTTTAAGGAGGCGGACCAGAGCGGGATAATATAGGTCTATTCGACATGTTTTTACGAGCACTTTGTTGTATCGCTTAAAAGTTCGCACAACTTCACACCATAACTTTTTTTTAATTTTGTGTCTCAACAACACGTTAATAATAAGTCGTTAATTTCCAGCGCGGTATACCCACTTGAATTGAGTATAATCCGTATATTTACGATTTTATCTCTAAACAGTTTTATTCCAAATCTTGTGAAAAATTATAGCCCTTCTAGAAACCAAATTGTAATTTTTATTCCAAATTAGGTTGCGGGAGTCAACACAAAACGTGTAAAATCGAAATTTCTGCACCGTTAGGAAAAAGGCTAAGCCACTGTATTATAAAATGATTACATTTGAAAAAATTAAACCTAATGAAGAATAGTACAATTAACTAGTTTAAATAGATTTTTTGATCATATTGCCAAAATCGTTTAGCGACTTATGGTTACTTTCTAAGCCTAAGTACGACATAGTGCGGCGCCAGTGAGAATCGCTCTCACACTAGCCGGCGTCTCAGGATTTGAATTAAATGTTCTAACCTGCTCGACTCTACTCCCAATTGTTGCCTGATCTCTTGCAGTGGCTAATTTATTAACTGCTTTTCCAAAAATACAATTAGTGAAGTTGGATCTTAAGCTTTATGTCATAACTATTCACATATACGGGCTAATTAGGATCACGCTAAGATTTTTATCATAAGAAAAATATGGACCACCTTTGTGAGGTTCAGAATCTAGACACTTCTGTGTCCACTTTTGTGTGGGACAAATATTTTTCATAAATGTATAAAAGGGGTCAAAGTAAATGTTTTTAACTCGAGTGATGGATGGTACCGACAACACTCCAGTGGAAGACACTTACTTTGAACCAACGAACTACGAACTAGCAACTCTTCTCTCTAGAATACGCATACCGTTAATGTAAAGTATCTCGGTTTGTTTGTAAACAAATAGTAGGTATATTCAGGCCTGAACAATAATAATTACCAGTAACTGTTATTGTTGTCTCTGTTAGAACAAAGCTGTGCGAGTAAGATAGACAAATGTATATGTTGGCTACGTTTTTTTCATTTTTTACAAATGAAATGCCTATTCTAGAGAGAAGAGTTATTAGTTCATTGCTTTGAACCCTTCTATGCGTTAGTGAACAACATTTATGTGGACACAGAAGTGTATCTAGTTCTGGAATATTTGACATAGGCTAGTACTTAATTGTTTTAATTTTTAACATCACAATTGTTTTTAAAATGTTTGCTTTAAGCTACGGTTTCCTCCAAAATTCGCAGTCGCTGACGACTGCGACCGGGTAGCCGCGACTCGGTTAAGATATCTTCAATGCATTTTAAATGTCCCTGTTTTCCTAGCTGCTACCGAGTTACTACTAACTACTGGTCGCCGTTGTTTAAAAACATTGTTTTAAAACGGTTTTTTTGTTTTCTATTCGTTTTTTATTCTTTTTCGTACCCAATGCTCAACAAAAAATGTTTTTAATTAATAAACTGTCTTTTAGTTGTCAAATTAGTACTTTTCTTATATTATTATTATTATTATTTTATTTTATTTGGTTTGACTCATATAAAAGTCACAAATAAGTTAGGTTTAGATCTGATCGTTAATTTATTGCGTCCTACGTTTTGTGAATATACTTTAAGGATCCTGGGTGCCAGGACCTGTGCCTGGTTATCCATTTTGGAAGGATCTGGTTATCCATTGGTTGTAAATTTGTATACAGTGCGGTTCAAAAGTCACTCCCCCCTTCTTAACTTTTAAACGAGTTGAGATATCGACTTCAAATTTAGAACTGTTAAATAAGACAACTTAAGCTATCTCTTAGCTTATATTTATTACTTTCAGCTTTTAAAATGTGGACAGGGGGCATGGGGGGAGTTTTTTTTATGGAAAGGAAGGTCGTCTTATACATCATTTTAAAGAAAATAAAATTCTCTATTCGAGTATATATTTTTTATTTTTTTAAACATTTTTTTTAAGGTCTGGGCTTTTAAATTATTGTGTGCTAACAAATGCGATTTTTTCAGATTTTTTTTTGAAACTTTTTATTTATATTAATGAAAATTAGTTTAAAAGTATAATTAAGGTATTCATAATGATTTCAAGGCATAAACTCGCAAACAAAACAACAGCTGTTTATAAAATGGCCAGCTAACAGAATGGCGACTGGCGACTGGCGAGACCGAGGAAAACAGGTAGGGTCGTAACGACCTGGTCGCGGCTACCCGGTCGGTTGGAGGAAACCGTAGCTTTAAGTTGTAATCCAAGTTAATAAATAATATTTTTTTTTGCACGACCAAGTCTAAAATCTAATTTTACGCTTTCATTTTCGGGACTAAACTTGCCGTTTTTTCTCCCTAGGGAATAAAAATTACGGCACCCTTGATAATATTAAAATATTATACTTACTATGTGCTTTGCTGGTTCAAAAATTAGGTTTGGTGGTGTTTTGTAATATATTAGCGATTCAAATCAATTTATTTGATTTTAACAAAGAAAACCTTTAAAAATAACATTGTTATAACAATTTATACATAACTTAAAATTTATCATATTCGTCCATTTTTTTGACGTTTGTGTCAACTATATTAAAAAACAATTGAAATCGCGATAGCTATGAAACTGACTTTTCGCAATTTACAGGCATCTTGATTAAATTACGAAAATAAAACAACCGATTTTAGACGCGTGGTTTTTAATTTTAATTTTAATTTTATCTACCTACCTAAATTATGTTTGGTCCTGCAAAAAATAGTGTATATACCTCAGGACTAAACTTGGCAGTTTTACTCCCTTGCATTTCTGTTTCCCTCGCTCGCTACTCTCGCTCAGGAAACACTAATGCAGCGGGACTAAAACAGCCAGTTTAGTCCCTTGGTATATAAATAACTATTTTTGCACAGTAATTAGATGATCGTAAACTTACCGTTTTCACAACGTAAGTTTATGGGACGGTGTCTCAAAGTTGAGTTTCTACTTGCTTCTTCTATACTATTAATGGTACTCGGTAGGGGTAGGTTTTCGTTTTGGCGTTGTTGCCTGATATATTCGTATGTTGTCAGTCCCAGAAAGGAAATATAGATGTGAAAGAAGCACAAATGCAGTAAAAGACCCGCCGTAATAGCTGCCAGTAGACCAAGAGCCGCTACAACAGCTAAAAAGGCTGCATCACTACTCGGGAGGGAGGAATGTGGACCTGGGTTGGTGGAATTGTGTTTTGGCGGTTGGAATTCCTGAAAAAGAAAATTTTAACTATAGTTTTTTTATAATGGCGATTTCTCCCGTTAGATTAGACGGGGACAAAAGTTCTACCCAAAAAGGATAGAAGACATACATACACTCCCATTCCACCCAACCAAACAAATTCTGTATTTGTTCTTTGTTGAACAAATACAATATTTACTTGGCCGGGCGAAAAGTGTAACTATATTATTTTTATTAAAGAAATTACTGGCGCCATCTAAATTTTAGTAGAATTATCTTATTCTACAGATTCACATTAGCTATGTTCGTTCGTGCCGCTCAGTGCTACACTTTCTGGTCAACCAAATAAATACAGTATTTGTTGTGTGAAAAACAAATACAGTATTTATTTGGTTGGCTGGAAAGTGTAGCACAAATGAGATAGAGATAGGGTAGACGTCTTTTGTTTCATAGTTCTATACAACTATAGTTGTAGAGAGCTCCATTAGATTTGAACTTTATGACTATTCAGAGAGAAAGTGCCTTAAAGGTTCTATCCTAACTGAGATAATAGGGGTATCTATCAAGTTTTGATTCACATTTCATTTCATTTATTTAATTTCATTCAATATCAAAAAAATAAAATATCTTAATTTAGGCAGTATATTGCCTAAATCTATATACAGGGTTTGAGAAATTTAAGAGGTGATTCTACGTTAAAAAATATGAAAAAGTTCCTATAAATGTTGGTCCGGAAATGAGCCCTAAGGGAGCTGCGGCCCTTCGAAGATGGACATATTGAATGGCGAACAAAGAAAGCACCAATAAAATATTAATGCTGCTGGGCGATTCTTCATTTAAAACTAAGCAAAAAAGTATTCTTCACCAAAACAGCTAAATTTAATATTAAAGGAGTAATAGCCTTTTAAAAAGTAACATTTTTAGTGGCACTAAATGTTACTTCCTCTTAATTGCATTTTTTTTAAACGGTTGCTCCTACAGTGTTAAACTTTATGACATTTTTTTTGTATTTTTACTCAAGGAATCTATATTTTTCACCAAAAATCCAAAAAAAATATACATAAAAAAGTTTGGGGCAAAAATGTGTTAAGCCTCACATATTTTGTCCCTCTATTCACGCCTCTAGAAAAAATCAAAAAAATTAACATAAACTTATTGTTCTTATTAATACTAGTATACATGCAAAAGCTCGTCGCTCTAGCTTAAAGGGTACAAAAGTTATTAATTAAAAACCTTATTTTTATTGCAATTTTAAAGACCCGTAGCTCCTTTAGGACTCATTTCCGGACAAACCTTTATAGGAACTTTTTTTCATATTTTTTAACGTAGTATCGCCTTTTAAATCTCGAAGCTATTTTTGAATAACCCTGTAGAAAGAAACATGAAAGCTTCAATATACTGCAGTTATAGGTTGTAGGTTTGCTTATCATTTGATGTCTTAATTCTTATTTATCTTAAAACTAAGAAAAACAGGACAATCGAGGTCCCAGAATAGCCAACATAGAACAAATGGTTGTGGGAGGGTCCGTATAGTGGTGGGGTCCGGAAGGCCAAAATTGCCTTATGGCAAAAAAAATATTTAATTTAATGTCCAAAAAGTCCAAACCAAGTGAAAATATAAACATTTCAAATTAAAATCAATAAGAAAGTTTCATTAAAATCCATTCCAGAGAACAAATAAAAAGAACTAAACTAAAAAAATTAAAAATCTCTGAGTTAGTTTAAGTAAAAAAGTAAAAGCTCTATTATTCTGCGTTTAAATCCTTTTTATCCCTACTTAAAATAAAATGTAAACAGCTAGTTTAAAAAAATAAAGAATAACTTTTTAAATTTGCAAAAAAAAAATTGCGAATATATTAATTTATTATTAAATTGTATCATAGTCTATAGCGGGTTATAAACAGTCATCGGCGAATGTCCAGTGCTCGCATAGGCGCCGCGTCGATTCTATCGTTGGCGCGAGGTTTTAAATATTTACATTTTTATTTTCTTCGAAAAACACCGATATATTTACATATTTATAGTTAATAGGTATATTCAATATTGTTGTGTGTAACAAATTAGTCGTCAAATGTTTCGATTTAGTGACCTTTATAAAAATTTCCCTCATAATTCGGCAAAATTATTCCGTAAGCCTATGTTTCTGTGTTTATTTTTAACGTTGATGAGTCATAACTGAATTTATTCCGATTAATGGTTATAAACTACTGTAAAGTATGATGTGAAATAAAAACTTTTCGCAAAAAAAATGAACCGACTTCTATGTCTCTAAAAAGTAAAAAACAAAAATTACTTAAGTCGGTGCCAATTTCACCATTCCCTAAATTAATTACTAACAATTATTTTTTTAATATTTTATTATTGTTTGCTGTTAAATTGTCACCGACTTAAGTATTTTTTATTTTTTACTTTTTAGAGACAAAAAGTCGGTTCATTTTTTCTTGCTAAAAGTTTTTATTTTTTACTTTTTAGAGACACAGAACTTGTAGATTTGTAATGTCATCTAAGCTAAATTATAGTTGTCCTTACATCTCGGCTAGCTTCTGACGTCACAACGCACTGTTAGTGCGTTGTGACGTCATTATCTTAATGATAAATTTCTAAAAAATAAAAGTAATATTTTTATTTCAGCGCCCAAGAGTCCAACCAACCTTATTTTAAACGAAATACTAAAGAAAAACTTGTTAAACTTTAAGCGTTAAGTAATAATCAAAACGCCTTTTGGTAAAATCACAACATTTATCATTTTCTCTTGGTATTTTAATATTACAGGTCCAGAGAATCAAGTTTAGCGGCATTTAAAAGATTTTCAGTGTGCCCTAATATTTAAGTGATCCCTTAAGTTATCCGGCTTATCCGAGTTATCCGATATTTCTCTAAAAATTTGGGTGGTAGTAGAATCAAATTAAGCCGTTTTTAAGTGAAATTGCGTTAAAATGATTAGATTTATCTTAATTATCCGGCTTACCCGGCATTATCCGAGCGTCAAATTAAAACAGGACCACCTCACAAATGCCCTCTTTAAGTTGCAAAAAGTTTCATCAAATTCTGTTCATTCGTTTCAAAGTTATGCGGGAACAAACATAAAAAAAAACAAAGTCACACGTCGACTTGATAACCTCCTCCTTTTTGGAAGTCGGTTAAAAAAGGAAGTTATTATCGAAACTTTCCCTAAAGTAGAAATAAAAAGTTTTCAAATCATAATTATAATCAATAGGATAAGTTAAATTCCGGCGAATAAAAGAATCTCATGCAAAGTTTTAGTAAAGAAGATCCTGATAATGGAAGTTTGGTGATAAAAATCTGATAATGTTTGATTAAGAAATTATAAATCGCTTATAGGCGCTATTCATTATTAAGTTTTTCTTACGATTAATGAATCATTAATCGTAAGAAAAAGTTAAAGAAAAACAGGGTCTCTATTCTTGACCATTCGCAAAAATAATACGCATACGCAGTTGCTATGGTACAACCAATCACATATTAGCTTCCTTAGCAACAGCGTACGCGAATTATTTTTGCGAATGGTCAAGAATAGAGCTGCAGGTTATATTTTTTTTATACAAAGTGTATTTAGTTTTATTTTTTAAAGACTTAGCCATTCCTTTTGTTCTGGGCGTGACATTAATAGGTAGGGGAAGTCGGGGTTGACTGGGCCACAGGGTTAACTGGTCCACCTAGATTTTATCAACTTTTTTTATTAGTATTGGCGCCTTAGGGAAAATTATAGTGATATTTAGTTAGTAGTATTGTTTAAAGTTTTATGACGGACCGTGTTGTCTACGTGTAAGTTGTAGTAAAGGTCATTTTTTTCGATGAAAAGTAGGTATTTACCTTATCTTTTATTTTTTAATTAATACTTTATTATTAATAGGAGGATCTAGACTAATATTTTACCTAATATACTGAGTATTTTGTTAATTATTCTGCATAATTGCTGCCTGCTAATATCTTATTAAGTATTAAAATTTTATGATGTCATTCAGTGGTGTCACTCAGGTTTAACTGGTTCGGGGTTAACTGGACCACTTATGTCAATATTATTTAGTTCAGGGTTAACTGGGCCATGTTCAGTTAACCCCGGACCAGTTAACCCTGAGATATATCTAATATCTAACATATTATGTTGTCTCTTTTTATGTTAGAATTAAATTTTGTTTTATTTCAAATCGTTTTTATTCACATTAATTACAATACAATACATTTTTGTTAGTGGACCAATTAACCCTGAGTAGTGGTCCAGTTAACCCTGCCCTATGGGGTTAACTGGTCCAGCCGGGTTAACTGGTTTATTGTTAATAACTTTTTTTATATAAATTATACTTGTCTGAAGTATTAATATGTTCTAACTATAGTAATAAGCTACCTGTTGCTATAGAAAATATTTGAAAATTGTTTATAGGTTTTTCAAAAACTCGATATGAAAAAAAGCGGCCCAGTTAACCCCGACTTCCCCTACACTTGAAACACAAATATCTCCTAATCTTATTTAATGTACCTGTATTATTTGCAATATAAACTACTTTCCTCATGTCAAGTATCATTGTAAAGCTGATTATAGTTATTTATCATACAAGGGAAAAAGTTAAGTTTTTTAATTGAGTAGGTTTTTAGAAGCCGAGGGCCGGCCGACGTGGCCGGCCCGAGTGTAATAAACCTACGAAACCGAAATGTAACTTTTTGCCCGTGTATTATACAATATTTTGTATTCGATTGTTACTAATTATAATAAATAATTAAAATATACTCAATTTTAAATTGCAAAAAGTATTTCTTTTTACTGTCTTATTACTTATGTAGTTATCCATGACAAATTGATATCCAAACAAATCGCTAAAAAAAACATTGAATCGTTTCTTTTGCGTGCGGTTTAATTTTCATATTAAAAAAGCTATAGCTTGGTGATTAATTTCTGTTAAAATGTGTCTGTTATGAAAATAGTAATACTTCTGAACCGTTTTATTAATATTATAAATAATGTAATTGATTTTACAATTGAAATTTTGTGTTTTTAATTTATTTTAGTGGATGAATACAGATTAATCAGTTAACATATATTTTGAGCTTATGTCATAGAAGAAATTTTTATTTTGTATGGAATGATTATAATAACTGTATCTGGTCAAAAAGAACTATTAGTTCAAGAGCAAAAGCGACCTAAAGGTCATATTTCTTTATAAATATTACAGTAAAGGTAAAGCATCTTCTTTTAAAAAGCTTAAAAAGTTTTAGTTAGCGTTGTGGCCCTACGGCCAAAAAGTTTTTTTCGCCCGTAAAACATGAACAAAAAGTGTCTTTTTTAGAATCAATCGAATAAAAAAGTTTTTTTTGCTACAGCCACTTTAATGTGGAGTGACAAGAAAAACATCCATCATTCGACACTTGCTCCCATTTCTTTAGAATTGTATAGATTGTATGAGACTACAGGCTTGAAAATTTTAATAGTTTCTTTATTTGTATCTGGCAGGATGTATCAGGCTTGACACAATTTTGCGAGTCTGTATTTTAATTAAAAAATCTGTTGATAAAATCATTTTTTTTTATTCATAATTCCTAACGAAACAACTTATAATACAACAATTATTTTTTAATAACTTATTTTTTAATTTACACGAAAAAATATGGTGTTTGGTCCAAAGTCCAAAGTCCAAAGTCCAAACGAAAATTCCAGCTGCTCGTTTTTAAAATATAAAAAAAAAAATAAAAACCATTAAAATAACCATAAAATACGCAAAAATATTAAAATATTCTTGGAAATTAAAGAGTTTGTATCTTAATACGAAATAGGATCTTCTTCTTTACTTCATTTAATTTTTTTGCCCGGTACCACTTCAAAAGAATGGCTGGGCTATTCTCTCTCTCTCTCTCTCTCTCTCTCTCTCTCTCTCTCTCTCTCTCTCTCTCTCTCTCTCTCTCTCTCTCTCTCTCTCTCTCTCTCTCTCTCTCTCTCTCTCTCTCTCTCTCTCTCTCTCTCTCTCAAAAAAATTATCTTTAAACGTCCATTATTATTAACTTAAAATTCAACAGTTCACACGATTAATAACCATAAATATAGGGTTCACTTTAACTTGAACATAATACATTAATATAAAAATACTCTACGCACATCATAGAAGATGGCAAAACAAAAATACAGAAGGCACATAAATATATGGTTCACTTTAACTTGTACATAATACATTAATATAAAAATACTCTACGCACAGCATAGAAGATGGCAAAACAAAAATACAGATGGCAAATTCGGTGCACTGGAATGTGCCAAGAAGGCTAAACCCGTCCCATTCAAAAGCCGTCCAATACGTTAGGCAACATAAATTTAGGTATATTTGGATTTTATCACAGTGAAACAAAAAATGTGCATTATATGCATAATTATTAAAGAATACATAAAACAGCTTATTATACACAAAAACAAGTACAAAATCTTCACACACAACGGGGTATTTATTATCAATGACTGTCAAATTAAGGAGTAGGTCATAAGTTCCCTATGAAACTTTAGACCTACTGTACACATAGTGTGTTATAAAAATAAATAAAAAATAGTTTTTTACTTAAAAAAAAACAAATATCGTACCTTCATGTAATTTAAAATATAATCTAAAATGTTATTTTTACCTAAAATATGCATAATTTTATTTTAAAACAATAATAATTATATGTTTATCTCTTTCTGTAAAACTTCTCTCTTTATCTAATCTAAATAGGCGGCAGTCCATTCTGTGTAAAAAAACAACGTTTTCTCTATTTGTAGTTCAGACGACGCGTCGCGACGCGTCGTGTGAAAGGGCCTAACCTTGCGGTGATATGCACACTCTCTGTTTTTTTTTTTTTGTAATCAAAAGGGTTTCGTTTGGAAAGCTTAAATCCAAATTTGCACTCATGTGCGATTTTTTTTGTACAGTTATGTTTCTGGTCTATAACTCGGCTTCGGCTCTTCGCTCAACAAAAAATGAACTTGATATTTGTTCGTTGTTGAATTCTCTACGAAATAACTTTTTTTAAACATTCAGAAAAAAAGTTACGGAGCGTTAAAAATTTGCAAAAGTTGCAAACATTTTTTGGTTTTTTGAAAACAAAGTTCTAGAAAACTAGTCATTTTTTGGATATGATGCCTGTTTCATCAAATATGCAAATTTGGATTTAAGCTTTCCAAACGAACCCCTTTTAATTACAAAAAAAAACAAAGGGTGTCCATATCACCACAAGGTCAAACTACCGTTCGACTGGGCTATTGTACAGAGCGGTCCAAAAGTCACCCCCCCCCTCTTAACTTTTGAACCAGTTGAGATATCGACCTCAAATTTGGAACTTTTAAATAAGACAACTTAAACTATCTTTTAGCATATATTTAATACTTTCAGCTCTTAAAATGTAGACAGGGGGCATGGGGGCACATTTTTTTAAATGAAAAGGGGGGTCGTGTAATACATCACTTTAAAGCTTATAAAATTTTCCATTTAACTCCATATTTTTAAATTAAAAAAAAAAATTGGGTTTAAAATGGGGTTGAAAATGGGTATTAATGTCAAAATTCCTTAAAAAAAAATCAAATAATTTTTTAAAATTACATCATAAAAAAATGTTAATTATACTTTTAAACTAATTTTAGTTGACATAAATAAAAATTTATAAAAAAAACTTAAAAAATCGAATGTTTCTAGCACAAAAAATTGAAAAATATAAACCTTAAAAAACATTTTTAAAAAATTTAAAAATATTAGTTTAAATAGAGAATTTTATAAGCTTTAAAATAATGTATCACACGACCCCCCTGCCCCCCTGCCTACATTTTAAGAGCTGAAAATATCAAATATATGCTAAAAGATAGTTTAAGTTGTCTTATTTAAGAGTTCTAAATTTGAAGTCGATATCTCAACTCGTTCAAAAGTTAAAAGGGGGGGGGGGTGACTTGTGGTCCGCACTATATATATTACATACTTATATTCAAAAGTATGGTGCAACTTGCTAGAACCCAACGCAGTTGTTTTATTTGATCAAAAATTAGAAATGAAGGCATATCTATATCTTATTTATTATGAATTATTCAGAATAATATAAAATATAGCAAAATTTGATTCTTACAATCTCCTTTTGTTTGTAGGTCTTTAGGCGGAAAAGAATATGAAGTTTTTATGGTGACATAAACGGCGTAAAAAAAGAAATAAAAAGATATATTATTCGGTTGCTAGGAGACTAATCGCCAATTGTTTTTTCTTTCCATGTGTAACATCCCCTACTTTGGTTCAGTTTGGATACGAAAGCACTCCCAATAGAATATATATTCTTATATATCGCTTAGAGTTTTATCATATAAGAAATACACTATAAGAGAAAGTCAAATACGTGACCGTGAAAAGTATTCAGGACCCGAACCTGTGTTTTGGCTTCTAGGTACGACTGAGCGATGGCGCCAGCTGTATATGAACTTAATTGTTTAGTGGGAGTGGGGTGAGGGGTAGTATATCTGTCAAAACAATTGAAATTTTACTCGTGAAATTTTACTCGTGATTTGTAATTTATTGTGCTTTTATACCGAACTTTTATTGTGATGTCTAATACAAAATGTGTATTGTACCGTTTTGCAAGGATCAGTTAAGTAAACGTCACCGTTTTCCTAGTGATGCAAACTTATTTAATGTGTGGGTCAAAAACATTAATAGTGCCAAGTTAAATAAAATGACTAAAGGCAGGGACTGACCATGTCTTGAAAAGCTTCTTATTATTTTGACTGAGCTATTTAGGGCAGGGACAGCCCCTACACAAAAAAACTTATTGATTTGACTGAGCTGTTTAGGGCTGGGACAAATGCCCTAAAAATCTTCTTACCATTTTTACTGATATGTTTAGGGCAGGGATGGCCCCTATCGAAAAGAGCTTATTAGTTTGACTGAGCTAGCCTTAAACAGCTGTTTAGGGCTGGGATAGCCCCTGGCCAGAGAAGCTTATCGGTTTAACTGATTCATATTGTTTATCTGTTAAATGTAGGAATACTAATTATAAAAACTTTGCAAATGTGCTCTGCCCTTAGGCAGTATATTGTGTATGACACTCAATTATATATGAAGGCAAATGTTTACTCCTCATATATATTAATTTATAATAAAAAGTTAACTGTTAAAAGTACGACATAATTGTTTTAATTTCCTATTTACGTTTAAAATAAAATATATAAAAATCAAAGCCAAGTGTTTTTTTTTTTAATTATATAGGTTTATTTAGCAAAAGATAAAATTTCATATTTTTAAAGTTTAACAAATTTTACATTTAATTAAAATTTCGATTCATATATTGTTATTTTTAATTAATGTGCGGGTTAGATAACCTACTTGTTAGACTTTAAAAATTTATCTTTTTGGTGAATAAACTTAAAGTTTCAAATAAAAATACAGAGCTTTTCCCCATTTTTACAAAATTGATTTGGGAAAGCAATAGTAATCTTTATTACCGACTTCCGTAGGTTATCTGTATTATCGGCTGTCGTTGACCGTGAATTTAGTGAATTTTAAAAAACAACCGCTAATGGCGTACAATAGTTTTCTATCTCTATCATTTGACTTTCTCTTATAGTGTATTTCTTATATGAGTTTTATTCCAATTAATTTCGTTAGTGTTGACGAAATAACACACAATACTGTTCTTATTGTTAAAAACGCCTTTTAGTCAGTAAAATAGTATATTGTTTTACTAAGAGGAAAAGTGAAGCTTTTTTTTACTAGAATTTACGGACGACGCGAAGCGGAGTCCGGAAACTGCAGACGAGTAAAAAAAGAACTTTTACTCTGAGTGTAACATACTATTTTTTCTTCAAGCATCCTATATATATTTTTTAAATAATAATTTTTGAATTTAATTTATTCAGTAATAAAGTATGTTTCCGATTCACCCAACTTAAAACAGATCACAAATAATCAAAAAGCTGTCAATAAATCTACAGCAACATTTTTATAAAAAAAATTAAATAATTAACAATAATAAATGTTTTTTCCTTTGCAAGTAATTTTACCATATTTTCCAAACTTTCAAAAAACCTTGTACACACGCTCTTTACAATACGCAAAATTTTTATACACCGCTTGGTTTGGACTTTTCAAAATTATCTTTCGCGAACCCTCGATATAGGTTAATCGATTCATTTTGAAATATTTACTATAACTAAAAGCTAATAAATAAATATTTTATCAGTAAATGATAAAATATGAGCAAAAAACTACAATATACAATAATTGCAAAGAAAAAGATAAAAAATTTAAAAAAGCCCTTTTTGAGATAATCTCCTTTCGAGGTAATTTTTTTCTAGGTATTTTTTTCGATATCTTTGCTTTCGAAGTAAATCTTTTCGAGGTAGACCGGTAGACCGGCTCCATCCTCACCTGGACCGTGACAAATATCCACTCATTCGGAATATGCGTCATTCTACACTTGTTACAGAATATACTATTCCCAGATTGAACAATGTGCAATGCACATTATAAGATTTGTTAACTAATAATTAAAATAATTTCAATTTTTAACTCAAATTAACAAATTCAAAGTAGATATATTTCATAATATAATTTTGGCAA
>OY294045.1:91977886-92048594 GCA_958510825.1 Brachypterus glaber | reverse complement strand
CCATGTTAAAATTGTGCAGTAAAAAAGAGAAGAGAGGACTATAAAATATATCAAAATATCATTTGTTCTTAGAATTTTAAACATGGTGTAAACTGTAATGCCAATCCAAAACTAAAATCCCTAAATCAGTCATCAATTTAAATGTAAGTTTTTTTAATTTTACAAGCAAAATAGAAAAAATTGTGTAAAGCACTCGTTTGGTATAGCACGTTTTTAACGCACTAGCACTTTAGAAAACTCGCCGCAAGCGGCTCGTTTTTTAGGGGCGCCAAATTTTTTAGGGGTGCCAAAATTTTTAGAGGCTTAAAATTTTTTAGAGGCTCAAAATTTTGTAGAAACACCCAGAGACAAAGTTTTTTTTGGTTTGGACTTTTTTGTTTTGGTAGGGGCGCCAATTTTTGTAGAAACGCTCAGGGACAAAGAATTTTTTCGTTTTTTTTTCGGAGCGTGTTGAGGATCGCCAATTTGTTTAGGGGCGCCGAGTTTTTTAGGTGCGCCAATTTTTTTAGAGGCGTTAACTTTTTTAGGGGCGCTAAATTTTTTAGCTGCGTTAATTTTTTTAGGGGCGCCAATTTTTTTAGGGGGCGCCAAATTTTTGTGGGTGCCAATTTTTTTAAGGGGCGCCAAATTTTTTAGGGCACCAATTCTTTTAAGGGGCGTCAATTTTTTTAGGGGCGCCAAATTTTTTAGGGCGCCAAATTTTTTAGAGCGTCAATATTTTTAAGAGGCGCCAATTTTTGTAGAAACGCTCAGGGACAAAGATTTTTTTCGTTTTTTTTTTCGGAGCGATAATTTTTTTAGGGGCGCCAAATTTTTTAGCGCGCCAAATTTTTTAGGGCGCCAAATTTTTTAGAGTTCCAAATTTTTTAGGGGCGTTAACTTTTTTAGGGGCACCAAATTTTTTAGGTGCGTTAAATTTTTTAGGAGCGCCAAATTTTTTAGGGCGCCAATTTTTCTAAGAGGCGCTAAATTTTTGTATGTGTCAATTTTTTTAAGGGCGCCAAATTTTTTAGGGCGCCAAATCTTTTAAGGGCCGTCAAATTTTTTAAAGGCGCCAAATTTTTAGGGCGCCAATTTTTTTAGCGCCAAATTTTTTGGAGCGCCAAATTTTTTAAGGGCGCAAATTTTTTTAAAAGGCCAATTTTTATAAGGGGCGCAAAAATTTTTGGGGCGCCAAATTCTTTAGGGCGCCAAATTTTTTAGAGTGCCAAATTATTCAGGGCGCCAAATTTTTTAGGGGCGTAATATTTTTTAGGGCGCCAAATTTTTTAGGGGCGAAAAATTTTGTAGAAACACTCAGAGACAAAGCTTTTTTTTTCTGAGGGTGGTTTTTTGTTTTGGTAGGGGCGCCAAATTTTGTAGAAACGCTCAGGGAAAAGCTTTTTTCGGAGGGTGTTTTTGTTTGTTTTGATAGAGGCGCCAAATTTTTTAGAAACGTTCAAGAACAAAGCTTTTTTTCGGTAGGGCGCCAAATTTAATAAAAATTCTAACTGGAAAAAGATACCAAGAATATTATTACTGCGTAGCAACGCGTTATCGATATGCATATAACACACATGTAGTATGGTGTATGTTTTTGTAGTGGTCACTATTGCTTAGATGTTTTAAAATAGAACATTACAATACATGGGTTGCATGTCTACTAATAATAGAGAATTATAATTAATGGTTTTGTTTGAAGTAATTCGTACATTAACTAAAAAAATCGATAAAGAAAACATTTTAATAAAATAGTAAAAACAAGAGCAAAATAGGTACAAGATTCGTAGTTACATACTCCTTTCCATTTTTTTGTCAATATTGAAATTTTTTTGTGTCCTCAAATCAATTCGAATACATGTGGTGGGAAATTTTAAGGATGGACATGTGTCCAATGATACCCATCTATTAAAAATGCTCAGGTTAATACAACCTAATGTGAGGATGGGCGTCCCATCAATTTCTACTGACCCAACAGAGCCGTCTTGAAGCAGCTATTCCAAAAAGACCAGAGAGAAGGTCACTTCTTTATGATTTTCATACGGCTTGTGGGATAATCTCGGTCGAAAGGATTTTAAAAGCATTACTGAGGTTAAGGAGTAGTTCATTATAAGCTTTTATGTACATTGGAGTAGTTTATAAGCAATATGTTTTTAAGTAGGTTCATTGGACAGTGTCCAGTTAAACGGTAACAGGTCTACAGTAGTTGAATTCTTAGGAGATTCAATGCTTACTCGACACAACAAAAAAAATTTAGCTCTTTGTCCTAAAGTTTATATTATGATTTTTTGGTTCATTATGCACAAAAACGAAAAAAAAAATACCTTCTTTTGGTTTAAAGTTTGCTTTTGTGATAATTTTTTTTTTTCGTGTAATTACGACCTAAACTATCGAAATTTTATACTTTAAAGTCAAAGTCAAAGTGTTGACCCGTGTTATTTTATATTGAACAACCTAACCAAAACCACCTAGAAGAGTGCATTTTTCCCACTTTCTAGGATGCCATTGGTTAAGTGTTCTGCCTCTCCATGCGCAGTTTAAGTGAGACGTAAATCATCAAGGGCCTTACCTGGAATTGTTATGTTAGGTCAAGGTAATTTTATTATTACTGTTATTAATTAACAGCTCAGTTATATTGATTTATACCAGTTGATAATAAATAATAGATACCGTTCTATTTTTATTTAAAAGTCATTAAGTCAGTTCTGTAAAATAGATACCCTGTTAGTACCTGTTGATTAAAGTTTAGTACTGTCTAAATAGTCTAAGAGCTGGTGATCATTCTTATATCATTATTTGCTCCCAGCTGTATTTTATATATGTCTTAAAGTACATTCAAATTAAACTACTTGCAAATCGCCAGGTCATGGATCGGGTTACTTTGGATGCTAGAAGCCTCGAAAAGGTGGTGAAATGGGGTCCCCGAAAAATATATTTTTAAACAAATTATTACATTTAAATTAGTCTATTTTCACAGTTTTACGCAATTATTCACTAGACTAAGAGTTAAAAAAAAGACTTTAAAATCTTTAGGTATCTTCTTCTTCAAATTTCCTTTTGGACACTAAATTAAAGTGACCCAAAAGGACTTAATGGTCTTGAACTCTCGTTCTTATTGACCAGGTACAAGTATTAGAGACTTGAAGCGAGTCTCTCTAATCGTTTCAACTAAATATAATTTCTTATTAACATAACCTCACAAAAAAAACGTGGTTAACCCACAAAAGTACATCATAAACATTAAATATTCAATTTAAATCAATTTAATTATGTAGAACGGTTTCATAGTATTAATACTTTCTTGACGAACACATTTTCACATAAAATACTTGATGCGTAAAATAAACGTTGTTACCGATTTACAAATTCTAGCCGAAAGTATACATGTTGCCCGTTCCGGATGGAACGCAACTCTCCTTTAGGTATCTGATATATGTCAACACTAAAAACTCTCTTTAATTTTCATTTAATCAAAATGTCATTTCATAAATTCTCATTTCTTTAAAAAAATTAAGTATCACATGTTTTAAAGGCACTTTTTAAAGACTGTTCTCACCCCTTGGCCCCAGAATTATTGTGTATAACTATGAAAACAGCTGAATCTGAATGTATTAAATGAAATGTATATGACTCGGCAAGTTAAAAATGGATTTTTTGGTAGCTCATTGTCATAACATTTGGAGCTTCTAGCACAAAAAGGAACCGGATTTGGAGATTAGCAATTTAAAAATAGCTTAATCCGAATGTACTTTAAGACATATATAAAATATAGCCGGGAGCAAATAATGGTATAAAAATGGTCACCAGCTTCTCCGACTATAATTTGAAACAAAATGCAATAAATTATTTCAAGTCCAAAGTTTAGACTTAACTTTGCAACTTTTAAATAATTTATATAATTTTAAATCTGGAATTAAATTAGAAGGGTATTTTATTTATTTTAGGCCGGAATTACTTAAGTTGCCCTAAGTTTCCGTAAGCAATAGATAACACGCCACCCGTCAAAAAGTTAAGTCGTCAACTGTACTCAACAAACTTGAAACTAGGTTAAGAAACCTAATGAATAAAAAAAGGCCACATAATGCACACTGCAATCATGACATGGCGACTCTCCTCTAGTTAAATTACTGACTAACAAAAATACAACTACTGCATTTTGCTAACTAAAGAAAAAAAAAACGAAGATCATCAGCTTCATGAACTTACAATACATTACATTACAATTTATAGGGAGTGTCGGCTTCACTTACGCCTTCGCCAAATTTCAATTATTAATTAACTGAAAAAGGCAAATCGGCGCCCGGCTAGCCGATGAGTATCGAAGTAACGCTATTTTGGGTAGTAAACTCGTCAAGTACGACCCGGTAGTCCACTACACCAATCCTCCCATACCTCCAATAACTGTGCACCCACAACCCCATAACCTTTAACAACTACCGCCACCCTCAAAGTCATAAAAACGTCTGGTTTTTATACACTACCTTTAATTGGTTAGTTTTTGTTACTGGACATTTGTACGAGATGCGACAGTTAATTTTTTAGCCAATAACTTTGGTTTACTATTAAAAAAATATTAAATTTTAACTTTAACTTTATAATTAATGAATAAATTCATCCTTGCTAAAACCTAATCATTATTATAAACCTCAAAGGATATTTCGTTATTAAATTTGGCCACAAAATTTATAAATGGGTATAATCCTTTTGCAATTTATTGCGCTTCTAAACAATAATTTAGAAAATGAATATACAACATGCGATATAATTATAATTAATATCGTGATACAGCCTGTTCCAGAACTCGCGTACAGAAATTTGAGGGTTTATTAAAAAACCTCTGGAAAATATGAAAAAAAATTGAAACAAATCCATCTTCGTTCAATTCAAAAATAAGAACGCTTTAAGTGGACCAATACTGTTGCTGATGTTAAATTACTTTTAAAAGTTGAATTTGTAACTATGGAAGCAAATTTAATTATTGCAGGTACATATTCTATAGGTTGACATGGTGATGTAATATAAATATTTATTAATGTCAAAAAACCTCCACCGGATGGAGTGACCCTATAAAAATAGAATATTTCATAGCCTCTGTCGGTTTTGTCAATATATAATAACCTATGTAACGAGAAAATTTACAAGAAAAGCACTTTATCTATAAATGTCAAAAAGTGACTCATTGACCCTTAGTGTCCACTAGCTCAAGTCGAGAAGGTGTGGGTAAAAAGATGTTGGGGTAGGCGCCACTCGATCGAAGGTCAACAAGATTTCCAAAGATAACTATGACCGAGAATAAGTTATCTAAAGCGAGATAACTGTCAAAGTAACCAATCTGCAAACTTACAGTTAACACGAGAATACCTAAATTACGAGGAAACATAAAATAAAAGCCAGGATTCGATAATCTAGTACATTTATTATAATACCTACAAATAGAATAATTTTACCAACTGATAGTAAAATACCTGAAAATATATCTATAAAATAGGAAAAAAAAGCATTTAACGCACTTTAGTGCACAAGGTTGAACGCACCTTTTTATGTAAATTAAGCAACTACAAGCTAGTGTACCTATACCTTAATATAAGCCGTTTTTGTTTCAGCATGCATGCGCAACAATCACCGGTTACAATAAAATGAAATATATCTAAATAATAAGCAATATCATAGAATTCTAAATTCGTTGAACGCACTAAGTTATAGGTCCGCAACATGAAATGTCAAAATCAGCTGCCTTGAATAATAAAATATTTCTATGTGTATTAGACACCAACAGTTCATTAAATTGATTCGTAAAATTCGCTAAATACCATCTATTCTTTTGTAAATAGTAGATAAAACCATTACAGGACTTTATATCTGAACATACAAAGAACAGGTGAGCTCTAAATGCAGTACAAGCGAATAAGCATGAAATATCAAGTTTTCTAAATACCTGAAGTCGTTTTCTCTTTTATTATAGTCAAACCTGACTGTTACATCCGCGACAGTGTTCCAGGTCCTAGTTAAATAGCAGGAAAATAGATTACAGCTGCATCGTCTACTATCAGTATAGTAAATATATCCTAAGCTGTGATTAATCGAAACCATAGGCATTTAAACCAAACATTTAAATAAGCATGTAAATCCAGCCTATAAAAACCAGCATCTAAACCAGCATCTGAACCAGCAACTACAACCCTAAAAATCCAGAAAGAGACAAATTTCAAAACACGAAAAGAGCATATTAACCTCACTCATGAAATATACTCGGCTTGGAAAAAGAAGTATGATTTAGGTAAACTCACCTCACAAAGCAGGTTGAACAGGCTTGGAGGGTCCTTATGCAACAATAACAAAGGCCTCTAAGGTGAACCTTAAATGAGAAGAAGAACTTTAAGCAAAGAAACATGGAGGATGGTCGAAAGTGTTACTTACCACTGTTTTAATCCCAAATAGCTTGGAAAATCCAATTGCTCTACACAAATACGCATCAATAGCAAAAAGGATTGTTAAATTAAAGTAAAATACTGACATTCGCTAACAAAAAGCGATATTCCTCAGGAAACATTCAGTAAAACTTTTCAGTGAAGTCACTCTATAGACCGAAAATTAACGTGTGAAAGAAGGAAGTCTTCTAGCTTTAACCGGAAAAAGATTAGTTTTTTGCTCAAAATAATTTTTTAAATCGACCAATAAAAATTCAAGAATTTAAACTGACCAATCATAGCCCTCTAGGTGGCAGCACTTTGCAGGCGTCTATCCTATCTACCAAAACATTTCAAGATAAATACTTAAACAAACACTACAGAAATCAATAAAATATCAATAAAATAATATATTATAATTATTATTAACATTCTGTTATCCATTCTGTAGTTTATTAATAATAAAAATTTTAAAGGTGTATTAACATCATCACTGATTTGACTAGTCAAGCACATTTCCGACATACGCGGAGCGTTGTTTGAGTTTGACAACTAAAAGTTAGGTTAAGGTGCCATTTGTTTGTTTACCTAAGAATAAGATACCTTTTTAAAAGAAAAACAAATGAAAAATAATACCAAAAATAAAAGAAAACTAAATAAAAAGAATGCCCAAATGAACTAAAGCCAAGGTAAGCTAAAAATTACTAAAAATATCCCTATATAAATAATAAACAAGAGATCGAGGGGCAAAATACTAGCAAAACCTAGTGTAAGAACTAAATAAGCCAAGTTTGCATTTTTGCACGTTACACCTAAACAGATTTTAAAGTTGAAAGTCTCAAACAATGCACGCGTCAACAATTAAAATGCAACCATAGTAACTAATAAGTAGAGAAAAACTAATTTGTAGGTAATTTAACATCAGCAACAGGATTGGTCAGATTAAATAGCTTCCTTTTTAATTAGTATTGAAGATGGATTTTTTTTAAAATTTTTTTATATTTTCCAGAGGGTTTTTAATCTACCCTAAAATTTCTGTACGCGAGTTCTGGAACAGGCTGTATATCATGATATTAATTTGAGATAGGTATCTTTAGAGTGTTTCGTTTAAAATGGAATCACCCCTGTAAAATTGGTAGGGGAGAGTGGGGATATTTCGACCTTTTAATTTTTAATTCGTTTTATAAAATATTTAATAAATTATTTTATTTTATTTTTTTATACCAATCTATAGTTTAATATGTTTTCTATTAAATAGTATAGTACAAGTTGTATTAATTTAAAGAATAATTAGTTTTATAAATTAAAATAAAAATAGTTACATTTGGTTGCAACATCCCTCTAGGGTGGGAGGTTTCAACCAGATGATGGGGATGATTAAAGCAGCTTAAATAAAATTATAAATTTTATTAAAATATTTAAAAAATTTTATTAAAACTTTATAATATAGTTCTAATATAGTTATAAAAATATAGAACCAAAATTAAAATGAACCAAAAATTATTAATGTTTTATTAAAAATAACTAGAACATGAACAAATAATATTAGACTAATATTAAAAGGAACCAGAAACTTTTTAACTAATATAAAAAAAACAATACAAAACTACCTAGTAAGTAGCAGGTAATCTGAAAATACGAACCAATATTAAAAGTATATTGGATAACTAAAAAACGGATTGGATTTTTAATATTATTTTAATTTTTCGAATGTTCCATCCAGTGGTCGAATCATCCCTATATGTTCATATTTTAAATAATATGATAATACCCGGTAAAATAAACGATTTAGGTTAGGTTCAGTGCATGAAAATGAAGCTTATAAAACACTTGTTTAATGATATAAAACCGATTTTGAATAGATTTTACCACTAGAAAAATATCAATAAAAAAAATTTAGAACCAAAACCTTACCTGATTTTCATAAAAAATGATTTTTTCGTAATTTTTCTTAGACCTTTCCGAATTTGACCAAACTTTAACTAGGCACGATAGCCACTAAACTTATTAGTTGGCACTACTGAAAGCACGCAAAATTTAAATAGTTTTTAAATAAAATCAAATGGTTGAATCCTCTCACTGGTCGAAACATACCCACTCTTCCCTACTTGTTATTTTATGAGGGTCGGGTATTTTTTTTAAATACCTCATCAAAAACTGCATTTACTGAATCGAACTAGTTTTCCAAAGTATGAGCTGGCTACGATTTTTTTAAAAGTCGTTTTTTTTTTTTCGAGAAAACACATTAGCGATTTTTTTACACTAAAGCTGATTGCACAGAAGTGTTCAGCGTCCCCGAAAAGGGGCGGCGTTGGAACATTTTTATTATCAGATTCAATTTTAGCAACCTTAAAAAGTCCTATATATAAATTTTTACGAAAATATCGTAAACATTTAAAAATAATTATAATCAGATCCCTACTCTATAACATTCCTACTCTATAACAGCCCTACTCCTCAATAACCACACTCGTAGTATATGAACTAGGGTGGAGCGTCGCTAAATCAATTTTATTTTTGAAAATGAAGATGCCTGACGTCGGAAAATATGTAGTGGGGAAATATGAGATTTTTTGTTTTTTTTTTTAATTTTTTTTACGGGCATCCCTTCCACCGCCACATTTTTTTTTAATGACTGGAATAGTTTTACTTTTTTTTATAGTAGTCGGTGTTCGTCGTTCAAGTCGTGTCGAGTAGAGTCGATTCCGAGTCGACTCATAGCTGACGCATGCGTGTTTTAAAACAAAGTCCTACTCTTTTACAGGCCAGTATATATATATATATATATATATATATATATATATATATATATACACGTAGAACTATCAATAGGAGGCCCGATACATAGCATAGGTGATTCGAAGCCCGGGTTTAGGGGCAAGGAAAAAAGATATATGTGTAACGCTAATACGAGTCCCTATTATATTTTCCGGTCATAGCAAGCCCAAATGCATATTTTTTTGATTTTTCACAGTTATTTGAAGCCCTGCGATGTTGCCAATATTTCCTACTTATAAATTCGATATAATAATTATTTAAGTTGTCTTTGTATGAAAGTTTAACGCTTGTTTTTTAATGATAAATGAATAATATTGTTATAAAAGTAGTTTTTATTTTTAATATTTAAAATGTTTAAAATGTAATGAAACTATTTTGTTTAAAGTACTCGTTTTGTTTCATTCCGCAGATAAAAATCGTTTCGCAGGCGTAAACCAACCCTAAATATTTTCTGATCGGGTTATAATTTTAGGATGGGGTGCAAGAAGGTGCCTAAAGTCAGCGTACAAAATTTTAGACTGATCGGATAATTAAAAGTACTCTTTTTTTACCCTTCCGCAGGAAAAAATCATTTCACAGGCGTAAATCAACTTAAAATATTTTCCGATCGGGTTATAATTTTAGAATGGGGTGCAGGGTGGTACCTAAAGTCGGCATACAATATTTCAGCCCGATCTGATAATTTAAAGTACTCGTTTTTTTACCATTCCGCAGAAAAAAATCGTTTCGTAGGCGTAAACCAACCCTAAATATTTTCATATGGGGTTGAAATTTTAGAATGGGGTGCAGGGAGATCCCTAAAGTCACCACAAAAAATTTCAGCCCAATCGAATAATTTAAAGTTCTCTTTTTTTACCGTTCCGCTGAAAAAAAAAATGGTTCAAAGGGGGAAGCCACCGTTAAATATTGTCCGATGGGGTTAAAATTTTAGGATGGGGTGCAGGAAGGTCTGTAAAGTCAGCATACAAAATTTCAGCCCGATCGTATAATTTAAAGTACTCGTTTTTTACCATTCCGCAGAAAAAATCGTTTCGGAGGCGTAAACCAACCCTAAATATTTTCCGATGGGGTTAAAATTTTAAAATGGGGTGCAGGGAGGTCCCTAAAGTCGCCGTAAAAAATTTCAGCCCGATCGGATAATTTAAAGTTCTCGTTTTTTACCATTCCGCAGAAAAATATCGTTTCGCAGGTGTAAACCAACCCTAAATATTTTCCGATGGGGTTGAAATTTTAGGATGGGGTGCAGGGAGGTCCCTAAAGTCACCACAAAAATTTTCAGCCCAATCGGATAATTGAAAGTTCTATTTTTTACCGTTCCGCTGAAAAAAAATGTTTCAAAGGGGGAAGCCAGCCTTAAATATTGTCCGATGGGGTTCAAATTTTAGGATGGGGTGCAGGAAGGTCTCTTGAGTCAGCATACAAAATTTCAGTCTGATCGGATAATTTAAAGTACTCGTTTTTTACCATTCCGCAGAAAACATCGTTTCGGAGGCGTAAACCAACCCTAAATATTTTCCGATCGGGTTATAATTTTAGAATGGGGTGCAGGGGGGTACTTGAAGTTAGCATAAAAAAATTCAGCCCGATCGGATAATTTAAAGTACTCGTTTTTTACCATTCCGCAGAAAAAAATCGTTTTGCAGGCGTAAACCAACCCTAAATATTTTCAGATGGGGTTGAAATTTTAGAATGGGTTGCAAGAAGATCCCTAAAGTCACCACAAAAAATTTCAGGCCAATCGGATAATTTAAAGTTCTCTGTTTTTACCGTTCCGCTGAAAAAAAATGTTTCAAAGGGGAAGCCACCCTTAAATATTTTCCGATGGGGTTTAAATTTTAGGATGGGGTGCAGGAAGGTCTCTTAAGTCAGCATAGAAAATTTCAGTCCGATCGGATAATTTAAAGTACTCGTTTTTTACCATTCCGCAGAAAACATCGTTTCGGAGGCGTAAACCAACCCTACATATTTTCCGATCGGGTTATAATTTTAGAATGGGGTGCAGGGTGGTACCTAAAGTCAGCATAAAAAATTTCAGCCCGATCGGATAATTTAAAGTACTCGTTTTTTACCATTCCGCAGAAAAAAATCGTTTTGCAGCAGTAAACCAACCCTTAATATTTTCAGATGGGGTTGAAATTTTAGAATGGGGTGCAGGAAGATTCCTAAAGTCACGACAAACAATTTCAGGCCAATCGGATAATTTTAAGTTCTCTTTTTTAACCGTTCCGCTAAAAAAAAATGTTTCAAAGGGGAAGCCACCGTTAAAATTTTCCGATGGGGTTAAAATTTTAGGATGGGATGCAGGAAGGTCTGTAAAGTCAGCATACAAAATTTCAGCCCGATCGGATAATTTAAAGTACTCGTTTTTTACCATTCCGCAGAAAAAATCGTTTCGGAGGCGTAAACCAACCCTAAATATTTTCTGATGGGGTTGAAATTTTAGAATGGGGTGCAGGGAGGTCCCTAAAGTCGCCCTAAAAAATTTCAGCCCGATCGGATAATTTAAAGTTCTCGTTTTTTACCATTCCGCAGAAAAAAATCGTTTCGCAGGCGTAAACCAACCTTAAATATTTTCCGATGGGGTTGAAATTTTAGGATAGGGTGCAGGGAGGTCCCTAAAGTCACCACAAAAATTTTCAGCCCAATCGGATAATTGAAAGTTCTATTTTTTACCGTTCCGCTGAAAAAAAAATGTTTTAAAGGGGGAAGCCACCCTTAAATATTGTCCGATGGGGTTCAAATTTTAGGAAGGTCTCTTAAGTCAGCATACAAAATTTCAGTCCGATCTGATAATTTAAAGTACTCGTTTTTTACCATTCCGCAGAAAACATCGTTTCGGAGGCGTAAACCAACCCTAAATATTTTCCGATCGGGTTATGATTTTAGAATGGGGTGCAGGGTGGTACCTAAAGTCAGCATAAATAATTTCAGCCCGATCAGATAATTTAAAGTACTCGTTTTTTACCATTCCGCAGAAAAAAATCGTTTTGCAGGCGTAAACCAACCCTAAATATTTTCAGATGGGGTTGAAATTTTAGGATAGGGTGCAGGGAGGTCCCTAAAGTCACCACAAAAATTTTCAGCCCAATCGGATAATTGAAAGTTCTATTTTTTACCGTTCCGCTGAAAACAAATGTTTCAAAGGGGGAAGCCACCCTTAAATATTGTCCGATGGGGTTCAAATTTTAGGATGGGGTGCAGGAAGGTCTCTTAAGTCAGCATACAAAATTTCAGTCCGATCGGATAATTTAAAGTACTCGTTTTTTACCATTCCGCAGAAAACATCGTTTCGGAGGCGTAAACCAACCCTAAATATTTTCCGATCGGGTTATAATTTTAGAATGGGGTGCAGGGGGGTACTTGAAGTTAGCATAAAAAAATTCAGCCCGATCGGATAATTTAAAGTACTCGTTTTTTACCATTCCGCAGAAAAAAATCGTTTTGCAGGCGTAAACCAACCCTAAATATTTTCAGATGGGGTTGAAATTTTAGAATGGGTTGCAGGAAGATCCCTAAAGTCACCACAAACAATTTCAGGCCAATCGGATAATTTAAAGTTCTCTGTTTTTACCGTTCCGCTGAAAAAAAATGTTTCAAAGGGGAAGCCACCCTTAAATATTTTCCGATGGGGTTTAAATTTTAGGATGGGGTGCAGGAAGGTCTCTTAAGTCAGCATAGAAAATTTAAAGTACTCGTTTTTTACCATTCCACAGAAAACATCGTTTCGGAGGCGTAAACCAACCCTAAATATTTTCCGATCGGGTTATAATTTTAGAATGGGGTGCAGGGTGGTACCTAAAGTCAGCATAAAAAATTTCAGCCCGATCGGATAATTTAAAGTACTCGTTTTTTACCATTCCGCAGAAAAAATCGTTTCGGAGGCGTAAACCAACCCTAAATATTTTCCGATGGGGTTGAAATTTTAGAATGGGGTGCAGGGAGGTCCTTAAAGTCGCTGTAAAAAATTTCAGCCCGATCGGATAATTTAAAGTACTCTTTTTTTACCGTTCCGCTGAAAAAAAATTGTTTTAAAGGGGGAAGCCACCCTTAAATATTGTTTGATGGGGTTGAAATTTCATGATGGGGTGCAGAAAGGTCCCTTAAGTCAGCGTACAAAATTTCAGCCCGATCGGATAATTTAAAGTACTCTTTTTTTACCGTTCCGCAGGAAAAGATCGTTATTTCCCACTGTGAATCCCACGAGAGTCCGTTAACGGAACTTGATAGACAGTTTTTTTCTTACAATAAAAACTCTTTGAAATATAGAAAATATTTAAAGTTATTTATTGAATTTAGGTATGTTACGCTAATATCTTCTTAGACCTATTCATTTCTTCTTTAACAAGCACATGACCACAAAAGATTTAGCGCCAATTAATACTACAGTGCTGAACAATTTAAGTTGAAGTAGTCAACAACGTTGCCAAATCTTAGGGACTCATATCATATGACAACTACATAAAAATACATGCAACATACAGTTCTACTGTGTCGCCATCTAGTTCAACTTCCGTGAACACAGGCGCGTATATTTTGATGGGTATTAGAATAATAGGAAGCCCTGGGCAATTTTTCAAGTCTTCTTCTTCTACTATATTTAAGGTCCAATAAAACGATATACACTATAAAAAATTCGAAGCCCAAAACCGGGCCTCGTATGTCGGTAGTGGGCTTCGTATCGCAGGTCGAACATGCAATTTCGGGCTCCCTATTGATGGAATATGAGTATATATATATATATATATATATATATATATATATATATATATATATATATATCTTATAAATTTCAAGCCATTTTTTTATATTTTTAGGAAAAAAAAGTCCAGACCATAAAAAATAATTACAATAATTAAAGCACTTATTAAAAAAAAATAAATCGATCTGACCTATTCTTCCACCGCCACATGGAACTATAATGAACATATAATAAAAGTGGTGGGGATGGTGAAAGACCTTGACACAAAAAAAATGTGTTTTTCCGGAAATGTTCATTTTTGACTTACACAACTTTCTGTAGTACTCGTGTGAAAAAAAGTATTTCGCTCCATCTTCCACCGCCACGTGTGCACTAAAATGAAAAGTGGTTGGGGCGGTGGAAGAACTTGACACAAAAAATAATGTTTCTTCAAGCGTACTAAAATGTTCATATTTTATAACTGAACACACTAGTTAGAAGTGATCCATTTTTTTACAGTAAAAAAATGAGTTCATTTTTGTACGCCGTAAAAAAAAAGTTATTTAGCAAAACCACCACTGGCGGCAGCACTCTTTGACTTTGATGACGGCCATTCTACAAACTTGTTTGTTTATTATGTAAACAGGTGGTTTGGACTCGAGATTCTGTGCAAAAACCTTGTGTGAAAATTTCACAGTGAAATTGATTAAAAATGATTGAATATGGTAATTTCTCCTATAGGTCACACGAAATAAAGGCAAACACTTTAAATAACTTGAACTCGTTTATTCTACCCAATATTCATATTTTACTTGAACAATACAAAATACTAACAACATTCCACCATTTTACAATTTTCAGTACTGCCAACCTTTTAATCAGGTAAGTAAGTAAAAACCTTAACAACTAAAAGTAACTAACAACTTTGAAATGTTATAAAGGTTACATAATCAATACTCTCCCCCATTTCAAAGAATTGTAGAACCCACAAAAACAAAAACTTTAATAACACTAAATTTAACTTTAAATAATTTGAATAACATTCAAACAATCTCTAAAATATTTAAACTTTTTACTTGCAAGCGATTTTGTAAATATATCAGCTTGTTGCTTATTTGTTGATACATAATGTAATAAAATCCTTTTGTCATTAATACAATCTCTTAAGAAATGATGTTTAATATCAATATGTTTACTTCTCTTTGTTTCTGGCGTACTTGCCATTTTAATACAAGACTGGTTGTCTTCAAAAATATTAATAGGGTAAACATCATAATCAGAAATTTCATCTAATATATGTGATACAAAAAGACTTTCGCTAACACAGTAAGATAAAGCCAAATATTCCGCTTCTGCGCTGGACAGTGCGACAATATTCTGCTTTTTGCTTTTCCACTGTATAACATTTTTGTTTAATTTCAGTACAAATCCTGAAATACTTTTTCTATCTAAAATATCGTTTGCAAAATCAGAATCTACAAAGCCATTTATTTTAATATTAGAGTTATCATTTTTAACAAATTGTATGCCGTAATTTTCGGTTTCTTTTAAATATCTTAAAATATTTTTGAGATAATTCCAATGTTCAATGTTAAATTTATTTTGAAACTGAGAAAAGTAAGTGATTGAAAAACATAAGTCTGGGCCCATAACCTATGGTAATTTCTCCTATAGGTCACACGAAATAAAGGCAAACACTTTAAATAACTTGAACTCGTTTATTCTACCCAATATTCATATTTTACTTGAACAATACAAAATACTAACAACATTCCACCATTTTACAATTTTCAGTACTGCTAACCTTTTAATCAGGTAAGTAAGTAAAAACCTTAACAAGTAAAAGTAACTAACAACTTTGAAATGTAATAAAGGTTACATAATCAATATTGAAGAAGAATATATGGTTTATACACCTACAAATCTCTAGGTTTGGACTGTTTAATAACGTGTACTGATTAAATTTACTTATTTAACGAGCAATTAATACATATTTGACAATAACTTACCATGGCAAATATTTGTTTGAGCGTGTTTGAGTGTCTAATCAAGTGTATACTGGGTGTCACGAGAAGTATTGCCTACAAATTATTTCAGTATAAGAGATAACTCTTTAAAATTTGCAGTGCATAAATGAGCCATGAAAAGCCCAATTTTGTCATGGCCATTAAAAAAAAATATCACTTCCAGTCTAACCGTAAGTTATACCAACTTTTTACGTTTTTAGTTTCTTTAAATTCTACATTCATTGGTATGTCACAAGTCTATATTTGCATTAAAGATGGCACCACATTTGTTAAGAAAAACAACATGGTGGTGCTGTGACGTCAACACGCCACCTGTAATACAAAAAGCCAAAGTAAAGGGTGGCCAAATGAACAAGACAGATGTTTCCATGAACACCATTGAAAAGACGAACATAACCTCAAAATCGCCCAAAACAAATCTTATATCCAAGGAATTTGTGGAAAAGGCAATAAAGAACGTAAATTTAAAGACAACTAAGGTTATGGATGACGACAAAACACCTTTTCAGGAGGTGAAATACAAAAGGACACGTAAAAACAATGACAAGAACAAGCCTATTATTGGAATTAAAGAGACGAACATAAAAGCTGTGGGAAAAAATGTATTCATGCATGTGTACAAACTTGAACCAGAACTAACTGCCGAAAAACTGAAACAAACAATATGTTCTGCTTTTCCAGACGCGATTTGCGAAAAACTAAATTCAATATATCCAAACCCCTATTATTCTTCCTTTAAGGTTACAATTAAAGAAGATGATCTAGACCAGGCATATAAGCCAGAAAACTGGCCTAAAGGGGCTTGGATAAACAGATTTTTTCACAAAAGGAGGATTATAAACAAACCAGTCTAGTTTCTGACTCACTAAATGATGATAGTGCTTTGAGTATCTTCCATGTAAACACTCAATGCATGTCAAATAAAATTGATGAATTGGACTTATTTCTTGACAAGTATCCTTTTGATATTGTGTGTCTCACAGAAACGTGGGCTAAAAAAGACAATATTGACAATCTCAATCTTTCTAAATATAATCACTATAACCATTTTTTTAGAACTGTCTCAGTACATGGGGGAGTCTCCATATTTGCAAAAAAAGTTATAAAATATAAGCCTATCGATCTAACTCAATATTCCAGTGAATTCAACATTGAAGTCTGTGGTGTCGAGTTACCTGATCTAAAATGTATCATAATCTCAATATATAGGTCAGATAAAAATGGTAATTTTGACATATTTTTATCGCAATTAGAGAAACTTCTGCTGGACTGTACAGGTAAAGTGAAAAATATTGTCATTGCCGGGGACTTTAATATAAATTTCATAGAGCCCTCAAAAAGGCTTAGTGAGCTATCCTTGCTTATAAATTCCTTTGGTATAGAGTATAAAATTACTGATTTTACAAGGATCTGCAACACAAAGTCATCCTGCATTGACAATATTTTGACTAATATTAACAATAATTCTTTAAGGACTGGTATCATAGACCCTAGCTTATCAGACCATTTAGGTCAGTATCTTATACTAAAATCTAATATAAAACAGAGCAAAAAATATAGTTTTAAGCGAAACATAAATCAGTCTGGTCTTGATGAGCTAAAAACTTTACTGTCAGAAGTTGATTGGCAGATATTTGACAACCCGTTGATTGATATCAATAAAAAAGCGGAACACTTAGTGTATACCTATAGAGAACTTATACATAAATGCTTTCCTGAAAAAAAGACTGTGGTAAAACAAAATCCGCCTGTAAATTGGTTTAATCTGGAGCTAAGAGAAATGCGGGATACACTATCTAGTATAAAAACTATCTATAATAGTACTAAAGATAATTTAGCTAAAAATGCTTTTAATTGCATGCGCAAAGAGTACAAAAACAAGATAGCTTCATGTAAAAGTAATGCATACAAGCTATTTTTGGAAAACTCTAATAATAAAATGAAAGACAGCTGGCGTCTCATTAACATTAATAAGGCAAAAAAAGTATCAAACAATACAAAATTAACTGGAACAGAATTCAATAATTTCTTTACCACTATTGCTGACAAATTAACCAAAGCTCTGCCTAAAAAAAATAGTGCATACAAAAAACCTCTTAATAAGGCACCTTCACCCAGTCGGTCTTTTTTTCTGGAACCAGTTACTGAGTGTGAAGTCCACAAAGCTATATTTTCACTCAAAAACTCAAATTGTGTTGATATTTTTGGCAATAATGCTAAAATTGTCAAAGAAACTTCTGACATTATAAGTAAACCACTATGTAAACTCATAAACGCATGCTTTGAAAAAGGCATCTTTCCTGAGGTATTCAAAATTGCTAAAGTGATACCAGTCCTGAAGAAGGGGGACCCTGATGTTGTGGATAACTACCGCCCCATCTCAATCATCCCTGTATTTGGGAAAGTTTTTGAAATTTTACTGAAAAAGAGGCTTGTTGATTATTTTGAAAAAAACAATTTATTAAATAACTCACAATTTGGGTTCAGGGGGGGTAAATCCACCATTCAAGCCATTTGTAGGTTGGTGGAGGACGTAGTTGAGGGACTTGAGAAAGGCCTTATATCAGGCATACAGCTCTGTGATCTGTCAAAGGCCTTCGACTGCGTCCCTCATGACCTTCTTGGTGATAAGCTACACCATTATGGCGTGCGTGGTGTACCTCTGGAACTTCTCCTGTCCTACCTTGGAGATCGACAACAATGCGTCGACCTTAATGGTGTATTCTCTAAACTCATGAACATTAAGCACGGGGTACCCCAGGGCTCCATCCTGGGGCCCCTCCTCTTTATAATCTTCATAAATGACCTTGCCTTTTTTCTGGGGGCTAAAGAAAGTATATTTTTTGCAGATGACACTTCATTGAGGTCATCTGCAGGAAATATAAGTGATCTTGGTGGAGCCATGACGGTGGCCATGAACAAGGCGACAAATTGGTTCAATGCAAACAGATTAATATTAAACAGAGATAAAACTCAACAAATTATTATATCCAGCAACAACTGTCTAACTAAAGGTGACACTGTTAAACTGCTGGGCATTTATATTGATGACTCATTGTCATGGTCTTGCCACATTGATAATTTATCTACTAGATTATCAAAAACATTATACCTACTAAGACAATTAAAAAAAATGCTGGATCTAAATACACTTAGAAGCAGCTACTTTGGCCTGTTTCACTCATTATTGAGCTATGGCGTTATTCTATGGGGGAACTCCAGTGACTCCTTAAAAATCTTTAGGCTTCAGAAAAGGGCTGTACGATGCATTGCTGGCGAAAAGCACGATACTCATTGCAGGCCTCTTTTTCAGAAATTAGGAATTTTATCTTTGCCCTCCCTCTTTATCTACTACAGTCTGGCAGAGGTTCACAAAAATAAAAATAAATACGTGACACATTCTAGTGTGCACAACTACGGCACTAGAAATGCCGATCTCCTAAAACCCACTTTCTTACGACTTACTAAAAGTAAAAAAAACTCGCTGGATATAGGCTTATATAATAAACTCCCTGGTAGTTTAAAAAACTTGCCTATTTCTAGTTTTGAATCCAAAATAAAAAAATTCCTAATAAATCAGTGCTTCTACAGCATTAGTGAATATATGGAGGCTCCTGCCATGAATGATTTTAATTTACTGTAATTAATTGTATTTTTTAACATATTTGTTATTTATTTTTGACGTACCAGAAACATGTATTGTAATGTGGCTAAATAAATTCTATTCTATTCTATTCTATTCCATATTGGATTATTTTAGAAACTTGACATTTTAAATTAATTGGTAGAATGTTAATAACCCACTGTTTATGTGAAACTGATTTTGTTTTGTTTTTATGGAAATGGCTATATTTTCAATTTTTTTAAATAGTCACTAACTTTTTAAAACGCTAATTTCTGCAATTTTTTTAAATTCAAGAACCTAGTTTTATTTAGCGATTTAAAAAATATGTATAGCTTTTCGATTTTTGGGGAATAGGGCTTTGGATCTGACTAAAATTGTTATCTAATTTGCTGTGACGTTTCGACGATGGATTTTCGTCGTTTTCGAACAGAGAATTAAAGCCAAAGATTAGTCATTGTCACTAACAGTAAACACTCACATAAACAAAACATTATTTAAACAAATAAATAACAGTTAAAAAATAAAATTAAGACAGTGTACTTTACTATACGCAGGTTCAGTTGCTGCGTATAGTAAAGTACACTGTCTTAATTTTATTTTTTAACTGTTATTTATTTGTTTAAATAATGTTTTGTTTATGTGAGTGTTTACTGTTAGTGACAATGACTAATCTTTGGCTTTAATTCTCTGTTCGAAAACAACGAAAATCCATCGTCGAAACGTCACAGCAAATTAGATAACAATTTTAGTCAGATCCAAAGCCCTATTCCCCAAAAATCGAAAAGCTAAATATACAAATCGGGCAAAAACTTTCAATTTAAAAAATATGTAGTTACATTTGAAAATTAAGCACAAAATGGCGTTAAAGTTGATGACCTTATTTTACCTTAATTTTCGCCCCCCTCCCGTGAAATTTCACCTTCAAATTAATTTTTATCGACAACGGTTAATCCTACAGTATAAGAACAAGAGTACCTTTTTTATGTATTTTGATCTGAGGAATTATATTCCAAAAATAAAATTACAAAAAAGTTACACAGAAAAAGTTTGGGAAAAAATACTAACAGGGCCCCCCAGTTTCGCACTCCCCTGATTAAAATAAGTTCATGAAAATAACATACGAAGATAGGCCTTATCAAGTTTAGTATAGATTCAAAACCTCGTTGCCGTATCTCAAAGCGTTCCTGACTTATTAAATAAAAACCGATTTTTGTAGGCATTTTCAAAGCGGCTTAGCTCCCTTACGACGCATTTTTAGACATATGTTTATAGGAACTTTTTTTTATATTTTCCTATGTAGAATGACCCCTTAAAATTAATGACATCATTTAGTGGACATCCTGTATAAGATTAATTACCTTAGGTTTTTCAGTAGGACTGTGGTCCTCCTCGGTAGAGCTCCACCAGGTCGATTGGTGCAAAACAAGTTCGGCTATTGCCAAGGCGGCTACCAGAGCTGCTGCAGCAACGGCCGTGGAAACGCACATCAGGAAAAGGCCGTAATTCCTGCTGCCGACGCAGTGGTTCAGCCACTTGCAGTGGTGGTCGAAGTGGGCCACACACTTGTTGCACGCGCTGCAGTGTTTCGTACGGTCGCTGCTGGTTTGGATATTACACAGATGACACAAGCCACCTTCGATAACGTGAGCGTGCTTGGCCCTATCCAGTTGCGGAACTACTTCTGGAATCTGGAATCAAAGGAAATATGTTTGTATTAAGCGTGAAACACCCGTTATTAAAATCGACCGAAAATAGTATATTCTATAACTGGTATGGAATAGACAATATTCCGCGCGAGCGGAAAGTTTGTCATTAGAGCCGGCAGGCAAGTATGACGATCCCGCAAGCGCGGAATGACTATTCTATACGTGTTGTAGACTATACTTTTTCTTCGACTGCAAATATGAAACACTATATGGCTTTAAACTGCGGATAAGGTTAAAAACAATGTTTTTTGTGACTCGACATTGTAAATGCCATTGTTATTTAATAATTTTATCAAATCAGTACTTAAAAAAGATTTTTATTTAATTTTATTTATTTTTTTATTTATTTATTTCTAATCCAAACAGATCATACGATCCAATTACAGCACATATTTACAAATTATAATGCAACAATTGAAGGTTATGTCAGATTGTTGTGATGGAGTAGTTTTAATTTTTTGAACTAAATTAATAAAAAACTGGTCAAATATTAAGTAAAACTAATAAACTTTATGTAATTTTAACGCAAAACTTTAAATTGCATTAAATTATTCAATATTTCATGGTAAAATATATATTTTTTTGCTAATTTTGCTACAGTTTTCTTTACTTTTATAAACAAGAGATGGCACTGCATGTGCTCATTCTAATACTTGATACGGAATATTCATACCCTATCTAGAGCTAGAATGGATCCTTTCTGTGTTTGAAAAGTGTGTGTATTTGCTTACATTCTAAAGCAGTCGTAGAAAAATCATTTTTTTTGCATTTTCTGCTTAAGAATGTCATAAAACGTCGAGAAAATGTGAAAAAAGTGGGTGTCAAATGTCTGTCTCTCTGTGTCGGTCTGTATGTAAACCTTATAACTTTTTAAAGGAATCTCCGATTTATAAGCTTTATAAAGCTTTAGTTCCTTTGTGACACTACAGAATATATGGCAGAAAGGTCAAAGGTCACTTCTTGTCAAAAACATAAACTGTATCGTAATTTACATTAATTAACAATTAGAAAATCCAGAAATTCTCTTTGTAAAGTTCAAGGAATAGGTACATTTTTTTATAAAAAATCACATTTCTATAAAGTTTTGATTTCATTTAAATAAAATGAAAGTTAATAATTATAATTAATATATTATTCCATCAATCTATTTTCTAATCATCGTACAGAGTGATATTGGTAGACTGACAGTTTCGGGCTGCTGGCCCTCTTCAGTACCAAGAGTCAACTCTGCACGCTGATTAAGAAAACGTTTTTAGACTTTACTCGCAAAAGGAATATAGCCATTAGATTGATGTAGACTTGTGCGCCATCTATTTCTAGATGTAGACAACTATCATACCTCTCCTAATCTGGAGACTTTGAATGGTAGCAAGTTGAAGACTTGTGTGTCTCAAGCACATAGTACCACTAACGGGTGGTTAGACGTAAAATTAGTAAGGACAGAAATTTTTAATTTTAAACAAAATTATAAAAATTTTAATTTATTATTCCATCAATAGATTGATGGAATAATAAATTAAAATTTTTATAATTTTGTTTAAAATTAAAAATTTCTGTCCTTATAATTAATAGTTATAATTTTATAATTAATAGTTATAATTTTATAATTAATAGTTATTTACGTATTTATATTCAGTATATTCTTGTTTTTTTTGAATTCTACATCAAATTACGATAGATTTAGTAGGCACAATCCAGGGTTGTCAAGTAAATATGGTTTGTCAACCCATATTTAGTTATTTTTTTCCTCGGGGAAAGTCATGCGTGAGTAAAAAAAAATCTCAACGTTTTATATCCAAAAAGTCCAAACCAACATGATTTCCGTGGTGTCGGTCTGCCTGTACGGGAAATTTGTGAATTTTTTGGAAATATATTTTGCTTTCCCATTTTAAAAATTTTAAAAACTTCGAAAAGCATTGTATTCGTGCAAAAAAATTTAATTTTTTATTGCGTATTTTTGCGTTTCACGACGTTTTATGTCGATATAAATCGATTTCAAGCAAAAAAAAACAAAAATTGTCGCTCGGTCGGTCGGTCGGCCTGTACGGGAAATTTGTGAATTTTTTGGCAATATATTTTGCTTTCCCATTTTGAAAATTTTAAAAACTTCGGAAAGCATTGTATATAAATCAATTTCAAGCAAAAAAAAAATTGTCGCTCGGTCGGTCGATCGGTACGCGTTCTTATGCGACGATGCAATTTAGCAAAAAATTAACTTCAAAACGCCTCGATTTGATTAATTTCTAAGTTTAGGATGGGCAGTAAAATTCGTGAAGAAACTCTCTATCGCAACCGATCGCAGATGTTTTCTGACTGTTCCCGTTGTCTGTCGTATTGCTAACTTAAGACCTTGATCTAGTGTGCCTAACTTTAGTGGATGAATCCGGATTAGGGATAACCACATGCTTTGAGTTAATTTTACAGAAATTTTTTTGTTCATATGAGATGACTATAAATTTGTATATGGCCAAAATACTTTCCCCTATTATATTCATAGGTTCATTTAAATCAAAAACGAAAAAAACTTTCAAAAAAAAAATTTTTATTTTTTTTTGTTTTTCAATTTTTTTTTTAATTTCTTATAAATTGAAAAAAATATGTTTTTGATAAAAATTGGTTTTACCCCATTTTACCCTCTTACCCCGACACAATTTTTACGAAAAACAATCCCAGCCTAGAACTTTGGATAATGAACTTTTTCTAATGTGTAGTATTTTTGTGCAAACATTAGATGGCGTCACCGATTTGTACGCTCTCAATACAGTTATACTTATTTTTGATAAGTATTTAAAATTTTCAACAGTCTGTGCGAAAGCCACCATACCAACATATGCTCACTGATAATCGCAGAAAAGCGTGAAATAGCAGCTATATGAAACTTTGGTAGGGATTTTCTCATTGATTGGGAAAATTCTGTAGTAGAGCAGTGCAATTTCTTTATATTAATAAGTATTAAAATGACTTAGCTAAAATAAACCGAGCCGAGCGCCAAATATTTAGGAGTTCTTATTTGGCGCTTAGCTAGTTTTGTTTTTGTTAAATCATTTTATTATTATGAATAAATATTAGAATATACTAAATAAAAATAAATTAAATCCGATCTAATACATTTTTAAAATATTTTTTTTTTACCACGGTACCGTTTGACTCACATTTATGGTATGTAAATTTTAGTGTTAAGGGCAATTTTGGCGGATTTTCGGCACGGGTTCCAATTTTTTGTTCATTTCGAAATTTGGCACATAATTTTGTATGCTTAAAACCAAAAAAAAAAAATAAGATTTCAAGCCCTTTAAATTTTTTACTTAAACAAAAATTGCAGACAATTTTCAACGATTTTTTACGATTTATGGTAATTTTATGAATTTTAGAGTCCCCATTAGCACCTTTAGAGAAATTTGATCACTCTCACAATTTTAGAATTTTATAGTCAAACATAAATGACAATTGGGAGATTTAGCTCAGTGGGGTCAATGGCATCGATATAGCCTGACACTGATCTAATGATCGTGAGTTCAAACCTCACTGGCGCCGATTGCCTTTTTCAGTTAATTAATAATTGAAATTTGGCGAAGGCGTACTCCCTAGATATATTGGTTCGAAAGTCAATTAAAGCCGGTGGTTCCCTCCACTACTAGCCCACACAAGTCCTGGACTTAGGGGATGCTTAATTAAGTAGAATAGTACGAGGTTAAAAACAAACATAAACAAACATAAAAAACAAACATAAATTCAGCCGAAATCTTTTAAAAAGCATTAATCGGTTTTATCAAGGTGGGCATTTGAAATCGTACATTTTACAACTTAGTTTGATTTAGTTTGACAGGTAAGAATTAATTTTTAAAGTAAGGTTATTTATTTGACAAATTCAAAACATATCAAAGCAAAAACACAGTTTGATTTTTTTTCTAAAAATTAAAATTAGTAGAATTAAATTGATCGGAAAAATAAAACCACCTAATTTACATAACTTTTCTAATTATAAAGCATTATAAGAATAATTTAAATAGTACAATACAAAAAACTAACAAAAAATCCAGTATTTACTGTAGTTTATCCTGGACGGTTTTTGTCAAAAGCTTAACCCAACTTTTAAAATATCTTGTCAAAATATGATGTTGTAAAATTTACGATTTCAATGCCTCCCTTGATAAAATCTATTAATGCTTTTTAAAACATTTCAGCAGAATTTTAAGATAATTTTTTAGGACCACCCTAATGTAACATGCTCGATGTTTTTTAAGGTTTTGATTTTTAAATTTGTTGTGCTAAAACATTCGATTTTTTAAGTTTTTTTTTATAAATTTTTATTTATGTCAACTAAAATTAGTTTAAAAGTATAATTAACATTTTTTTATGATGAAATTAGGCATTTTTAAAAAACTATTTGTTTTTTTTTTTAGAGGAATTTTGACATTAATACCCATTTTCAACCCAATTTTTTTTTTAATTTAAAAATATGGAGTTAAATGGAAAATTTTATAAGCTTTAAAATGATGTATTACATGACCCCCCTTTCCATTTAAAAAAATGTGCCTCCATGCCCCCCTGCCCACATTTTAAGAGCTGAAAGTATTAAATATATGCTAAAAGATAGTTTAAGTTGTCTTATTTAAAAGTTCCAAATTTGAAGTCGATATCTCAACTGGTTCAAAACTTAAAGGGGGGGGGGTTGACTTTTGGACTGCACTGTATGTAGATGGACCATGTGTACTCACTCTCAGATTATTCATTTTTTATTTTAAACCAGTGTTTTTCAACTTCAATGCAAAGTTTTATTTTTTTTTTGTTTCCATAATTTCTTTACTCTCTCATGAAACTGAAAATTAATTTTAGTTTTAGTCAATTTTCCCATTTGTTTCATTCGTAACTTTAACTGAAAGCTTATGAAATATTCAGGCTACACGGAAAAAAAAAATTATAGCTAGGAGCGCTATAACACACATACCAAGCAAATTATAATCGCTTATTATATAAATACAAGGCTTTCTCTTACAGTTATGGCAGTCAGTGTAAAAATTTATATGAAATACTTTAATTGTTTAGTGAATAATAAAATATAACAAATAGTATGGCATTTATAGCTTAAATAGATTTAATTATTGTCCGTGCTTATAATTTTTATAATATAATAAAATTTCTGTAAATTTATAATAGTGCCTGTAATAAATATAATCGTGTCTGTAATATATATAATCGTTTCCAATTTATTTTTAACATTATTAGTTATTGTGTCCCTTATAATCTATAGCTTAAATCACTATAATTTGCCACTGTTACCAAATATCTTATAATGTATAGCGCAGAGCCCACTAATTTCTTTCCGTGTAATCCTTTCAACTGTTGTGAATATCAACAGCTGACTGTTATTAAAATACGGTTTAATAACGGAACGTTATAGTAAATTATAGTCAAGATTATTGAATTGTGCACTGAAAATGATATAAGCAGAATGTAATTAATTCCAAATTAAAATTATAATTATTAATATCCAATATATATTTTAGATTTTAAGCTTTCACGGCCATTAAGATATAAAGAACTTTCACTTTCGGGTTTAGACCGTGTTAATGGATTTTCACTTTCCGACGTTTCGTCTCTTACTACTAGAGACATCTTCAGGGATTAATCTGAAACTAAGTTTCGAATCAACTTGTGTCACTATTTATGACGAGTTGTGGTTATTCACCCGTGACGAGGTTTTTCCTATCAAAGACTTCCATATTGCAGGTAAGTGGTAACCAGTGTCCCTATTGATATTGTTAGGATGCTTGATGATTTCTATAGATTCCCGTATCTTCCTTGGCATTTTTCTGTTTTCTGTTAATATTTGTTTTGTTTCAGACAAATTGATTTTATGACCTGTTTCATGTAGATGTTCGGCTACTGCCGATAAGGAAATTTGTTTCTTTCTTATATTGCGCTCATGCTCAAAAGACAAAAGACAAAATACCCCTGAGTTCAGAAGGCGTATATAAAATACCCTGCTCCTGTGGTTCGGTTTACATAGGTGAAACTAAGAGAAAAATTTCTACAAGACTTCAAGAGCATGAGCGCAATATAAGAAAGAAACAAATTTCCTTATCGGCAGTAGCCGAACATGTACATGAAACAGGTCATAAAATCAATTTGTCTGAAACAAAACAAATATTAACAGAAAACAGAAAAATGCCAAGGAAGATACGGGAATCTATAGAAATCATCAAGCATCCTAACAATATCAATAGGGACACTGGTTACCACTTACCTGCAATATGGAAGTCTTTGATAGGAAAAACCTCGTCACGGGTGAATAACCACAACTCGTCATAAATAGTGACACAAGTTGATTCGAAACTTAGTTTCAGATTAATCCCTGAAGATGTATCTAGTAGTAAGAGACAAAACGTCGGAAAGTGAAAATCCATTAACACGGTCTAAACCCGAAAGTGAAAGTTCTTTATATCCAATATATAATTAAATGTACCTCCGCAATATGTAGTACCCCAAATAGCACCGATGATCTAAGAATATTCTCTAATTATTCTATTGGGAATATTCTTAGAATAAACTTTTAGATATGCTTAAAACTTGCGCTTAAAATGCATAATCTATGCATGTGCATGACATATCCTTATAATTTTTCTTATATCATTCTTCTAATGCATATTCTAAGAAATTTCTGTTAAGAATGTTCTTAGAAATTATGCTATGCATATTCTAAGAATGTTCTGATAGAAGATTTATTTGAATTTGCTTCTGTTCTGCAATACATTTTTGGCATGTTGTAGTTGTAATTGTACAGTAGCCGATAAAAAAAATTATACATTTAATTGTTTTTGGTGATTCCAATCGTGTATTATTTAATTATAATTGAGGAGGTGACTTTCAAAACGCAGTTTTTGACAAATAACACATTTCGAGATATCAACCAAGTATTAATTTAGGAACTATAACAGCTTTTATAGTACCAATGAACATCAGGTATTATCTATTTTAGAGAGAATAGTTAAATTACATTGGCGAATTAAATCAGTTTCACCAATTATTAAAAAAATTGCATATTAAAAAAATCAAAAACTGCGTTTTGAAAGTCAAAGCATAAAAACTGCGTTTTGATAGTCCAGCATTTAAATGAATATTATTAATAGAATCTCTTTAATATTTTTTAGGTAAGTATAGATACAAATAGTATACAGGGGCTGTCCATATATTATGTAAAACCTTTTTTTTCTGTTTTGGACCTCTCTGTGTAACGCTTTTTTAATTTAACTCAACACACAACATGACACTAGGGGGTGAGGGGGTCTCCCCCCAAAGTGTTACGTAACATATAAATAGACCCATATTATACATTGTACATACATTCTCAACGTATGAGCCTATTTTGAATCCCACTTTAAAATTTTTTAAAATTTCGGAAAGCCTTGTATTCGTGCAAAAATTTTCAAAACAATTTTTTTGCGTATTTTTGCGTTTTATGACGTTTTATGTCGATATAAATCCATTTCAAGCAAAGAACAAAAATTCTGAGAAATCTTGTGGGCACGATAACTTAAGAACGCTTTAAGCTAGAGACTTGAAATTCGGCATAATGTTTTTTTTTTGGTAACATACCTATATTATAGGTATGTTACCAAAAGTTCTCGCTCGGGATTGTTTTTGGTAAACATTGGGGTGCGGCAAGGGGGACAAATGGGGAAAAATAAAAAAAAAATGTATAATTTGAAAATTGCTATATAATTTAATGTAATTTAATTTTTTGTCCAACTAACTACAAAAAAGATATGTGGAAAAAAACGTGTTTTAGGGGACTTTTAGGGGCCAATATTTTTCTGTGTGCCTCTTAGAGTGGTAGACTTTATCAAAGTGTTTCTTGACCCAAAAACCATAATACTACAATTTTTAAACGTTTTGGTGAGCTTAGGGCCACTTGCACCAAATTTTGGTACGGGATTAACTCAGCTAAACCGAGTTTAAGTTAAAAATGCTGCGTTCTGATTGGTCAGCTGTCAATTTAATCCAAGTTTAAAGTTAAAACAGCATTGGTGCAAGTGGCCCTTAGTCCCTTAAAAACTGGGGCGTATATAAATAAGAGGGGGCGTATAGGGGTTTCGTAAACCCTAATTAGATTAAGCTGAAATTTTGCATAAATCATCATTAGATATATTTAAGATATTTTGAAAGATATTAAGCCGATATATAAAAGGGTGTTAAAATGGCAGCCAGTCCTAAAATGTTTTAACAACGAGTGAGTTACGACTTTAAATGCGTTATATCTTCCAACCAATAGAAATTAAGGGAAAAAATATTAAGCAATTTTATTGTATTTTTTGTGCTCTTTCATTTTCTGTGCAGTTTTTGTTTCTAGTAGGTTGCAATCAAAAGTTATAGAGCAAAAACGAGTTTTTAGGGTGTTTTAAGGGCCGTTTAAGGGTCTTCCGAAACTCGAATATTTATAAACTTTTTTTTATTGAACTTCCCATCCAAAATCTATAGGAATACATACTTTTTTTTTGACTGAGGAGTTTAGTCGCAGTTGAAACCTATATTGACTGTAGTATAATTAATTAAAAACTGCGTTTTGAAAGTCAAGCTTTGGTTCAAAAACTGCGTTTTGTTTTTCCACGTGGTTTTCTAACTAAATTTTTAATATGAAATAACAAATTTTTTATTTTTTTTTTTGGATCAAAGGATCGAATATGCATTAACAGTGTAAGCACCATCATTATCTCAATTTTTCAAAAAATGTCAAAAACTGCGTTTTGAAAGTCACCTCCACAATTATAGACCCAAGTCTAGTGATTGGTGATTTTATTAAGTCTAGTGTTTGTAAGCTATGTAAGATTGTATTGTGAGCATATAAAGGTATATAACATCCAAATGAAAAATAAGGAAATAAAAAATAATAATAATAAAATTATTTCGATTTTTTTTATTGCTTTTTTTATATCCAAAAAATATGTTTCCGTCAAAAAAAAATGTGTCTGTCGGTCTGTGTCCGGGAAATTTGTGACCACGATAACTTAAGAACGCTTCGGGCTAATGACTTCAAATTTGGACCACAGGTTGATTATCCAAAGTTCTAGACTGGGATTGTTTTTCGTAAAAATCGGGTTGGTTTAAGGGGCTAAAATGGGGTAAAAACAATTTTTTTCAATTTATTTTTCAATTTACAAAAGAAAAACTGTTTTGAAAACATTTTTTTTTTGAAAAACATGTATTTTTTAATTTTTTTTTTTTTTTTTTTTTATTTTTTTTTTCGTTTTACGAAAAAAGAAACTTTTTTGAAAAAAAAATTGAAAAGTTTTTTTTTTCTTTTTGTAAAATGTATTTGCATGATGAAATAAACCATTTTTCGACAATTTTTTGATTCTTTTAATGAAATTTTGACGAAAATCCCTATTCTTGGGGTTTTAAAATAACCCCCAAAAATTGCTCCGAAAAAATAAAAAAAATGTATGGACAAATAGAGAATTTTATAAGCTTTAAAATGATGTATCACAAGACCCCTTTTCTATTTAAAAAAAATTCTCCTCTTGTCCCACTGTCACCATTGTAACCCCTAAGCATACCAAATATATACCAAAAAATTATTTGGTTTATGTTATTTAAATGTTTCAAATTTCAAGTTGACATCTCAAGCCGTTCAAAAGTTAAAGAAAGGGGCGGACTTTTGACAAGTTGTGTATAATGGAATGCGTAGCATTACATATCTTCACGGCTTGTTTTTATTTAACTTTAACTCGTTGATTTTAAGTCTTAGGTTTAGTGGAACAGTATTCAGTGGAACTTGCTCATTAATATATTTTTTCTTAAAATTATTTCTAATAGATTAACATTAATAAAAAATACAAACCCTCTTTCTAAGAGCTTCTTCAGCTGGGTCAACAAGAGCGGCCAAGACGTGGGTAGCCGTATGTAACAGCAACAAAACGGAAAGAACCGCCAAACAGGCTGGTTGCGCGTGGTGCGGTAAGGCCGGCACCAGCAGTAAGAAGGAACCCACGGAGAGGCCAGCCAAAGTTAGCCAGCCGGTGAGTTGCAGCGGATGCAACGGCAGTTGGAAGCCGTGCTGGCGGCGGAGTCTTCTGGAGGCGTCACCCGCGTTGAGCATTGCTGCTCCAGCGCGTCTCCATGGCACTGTGGAGATGGCGACCGTCACTCGGTAACGTCACGTGCACACTGGCGTGTGTGGCGTCCAACGAGGGACGGCGTGATTATCGACCGACGCCGCGACGTGGGGCGCACCGGCATGCCGCGGCATCGGCTGCAGGGTCGGATTAGGGAGATAATTGAAGATGTGACCTCGATCACCTGATTAGGTTGGTTGTTGTTTACATTAAAGTGCAGCCTTCCATGGAGTTGAATTAATTAAAGTCTGGAATTGAACGTGAAATAATTTAATGGAGATTGTTTAATATTTACAAGCAAATATAACGTAACGCGCCTAGGGGGGGGGGGGGTCAGAGAAATTGTTACTACAGTTTGTGAAAGGGGGGAGGAGGGGTCCAGATAAACGTTACGTAACGGAATTTAATGAATTTAATATTTATTTCCTAAGCTTGGCAGATGTATTTTTTTTTCAACATAAAATACTATTTAGTGGCCCATAATTCCCTTTTTCACACAAAAATTGACGAAACTATGCATATTTAAATAATATTGTAATCAGTAAAAAAACTGTTGACATTGATATTAAAAAAAATCTTACGGCCCTGTTCTTGCGTGATCTTGCCGATGAATCATCGGCTATGATACATTCTCGCGCGGAATGTGTACTCAAAGAACACCAATGTGTGTGTACCTGTGCATAAACAATATACGTGTTATATGTGACACTCAGTGTAAAAAGAGGTACCTAGTATTTTTTTCCTGTGTGATATTGATTATGAATATTTTTTTTTAAGTTTGAGTGATTTTTTCGTTTAAGTACATTAAGTGCTATATGTATTATTATAATAAATAAGTATCATTTTTACACTGTCTTTTTACCGTCTTGTATTATGCGGAATTCTGTATCCAGATATGTTAGAAAAAAAAGCAATTTTTTATATTGTTACGCGTTACACAGGGGGGGGGGGTGTTGGTAAATGTGACAGTTTGTTACACAGGGGGAGGAGGGGGTCAATTTTTTTGAAAAATTGCGTTACGTAATATATGGACAGCCCCTATTCAAAATCCTAATTTATATTTATATTTATATTGTGTTTACACAGAGATAATGTTCACTGTAAAAATACCATACCTATCAGGGTGGTTCAAAACAAAAAAGTTGCAATTTATTGCTGCTCAAGGGAGATAAAGCTCATTTTGTTGAGTAAATATCCCACAGAAAAAATAAAAAAATATTGAAGTAAATTTATAACACGAAGGTGCAAGTTTTGGCATCTTATCCACCGTGAATTCAAAGTAATTTTAACTAAAATGTTCGCTACCTTAAAAATCCCTATTTAGGCATTGAATATTAGTAGACAATCCAAAAATAAAAATAATCATTTGACCCATTTTTTTACGGGGAAATAACCGGAAAAACTTGAAATTATGAATTAAAAAATTAAGCGTGTCCTTAAAAATTACCTAAAAAAGGTCCCACGTTTGGTAAAGATGAGATTTCCTCGGATTTCCTCGGGAGATTACCTCCAAGATTTCCTCAAATTTGTACACCTGAATTCGTCAGTACTGTTAAAGAATGGAAAATTACCATACACCCAGACAGCACAAAGTTGACTTAAAGAGATCTTAAAGATGTCGTAGCTCGTCATTCAAGACGTCTTAAGAACGTTGGTTTTCGCCGTATATGCATCTTAAAGACGTCTTAACGACGTCGTATGTTACAAAAGGTAACGTCTTTAAGACATCTTTTTTAAGACGCCTTACTGACGCCTTGCACAGGCGACTTTACAAAAATTACCCCCTCCCATTTACGTTGCTAGGTACGGTCGTATTGATATAAAAAGCGTAATAAGAATTAGAATAAGAGGTAATTAGTCTGTCAAAAAAAGATATTAAAAAAAAATAAAAAAAAATTGTTTTTTTTTGAAAATTTATTTTTTTAATTTTTTCGTTTTTCGTTAAAACAAAATTAAAAAAAAAAATTAAAAAAAAAATATTTTTTTGTTTTTAAAAAAATTGTTATTTTTTTAATGGTTGATTGTGGTTAATTTATTATTAGCTATGAGTATCGAAGTTAAGACGTCTTGTACCGATACTTAAAAGACATCTTATAGACATCATAATCAGATATCTTTTAAACTTCCCTAAAAAGAAGTCCATAAGATATCATTTTTATGTCTTTAGGCGTCCAGACATAATTAAGATCTAATTAAGACGTCTTTAAGATATCATGTGCTGTCTGGGTATTTATGAAAAATTTAACAGATTTTTTTTAGAGTTTATTACAAAATATACCATAGCCCCACTGATATGGGAACTGGTTCATAAAGCATAGATGCAGTTAGTAACTAGATATACCTAGACCTCTGCCAAATACTAAATTAAATGTAACAAGCACTCTTCAGTGCTATTTATTTATTTCTATATTTTTTATTGACATGTCCAATACTTGAATGAGTCTTATGGAATAAATAATTTTGAATTTGAATTTTTGATAATACACGGATGAAAAAATTTTTACACAGTTGACCGTGTAGACCTGAATTGACACGGAATTGTGTTAAATTGTGTAACATTATGAGACCTAATATAATAGTATAAGTTATTATTAATATAATAATATAATATGTGATTACTAACAACATGACTTGTGATCAGTGATACCGCTAGTTATTTTTTTGATAGGGACAGAAAAAATAATTTTTGCAAGACCAAGACTAAAACCTAATTTACGCTTTCATTTTTGGGACTAACCTTGCCGTTTTTCTCCCTAGGGAATAAAAATCACGGCAACCTTGATAATATTAAAATATTATACTTACTATGTGCTTTGCTGGTTCAAAAATTAGGTTTGGTGGTGTTTTGTAATAAATTATTCAAACCAATTTATTTGATTTTAACAAAAAAAACCTTTAAAAATAACATTGTTATAACAATTTATACATAACTTAAAATTTATCATATTCGTCCATTTTTTTGACGTTTGTGTCAAGCATATTAAAAAACAATTGAAATCGCGATAGCCATGAAACTGACTTTTCGCAATTTACAGGCATCTTGATTAAATTACGAAAATAAAACAACCGATTTTAGACGCGTGGTTTTTAATTTTAATTTTATCTACCTACCTAAATTATGTTTGGTCCTGCAAAAAATAGTGTATATACCTCAGGACTAAACTTGGCTGTTTTAGTCCCTTGCATTTCTCGTTTGGACCTTTTCCCTCGCTCGCTACGCTCGCTCAGGAAACACTAATGCAGCGGGACTAAAACAGCCAGTTTAGTCCCTTGGTATATAAATAACTATTACTCATTATTGCGAATTTCCCAAATTTTTAACCAGGTTTGGGATTTTTTCAACTTTTTACACGACGCGTTATGACCGCAAAACGTTAATGACTAAAAAAAATAATCCAAACTCGTCAGTACATTTTTTTAATTAAAGTGGAATTTTTTAGCTCAAAAGTGGTTGAGGTGTGACGCCCCCTATCCCTCACCACCATGGTTTAATCTCTGCTTTTGTTCTCAAGCTTCGGTTGCCTCCAAAAGTCGCAATCGCAGACGACTGCGACCGGGTAGCCGCGACCAGGTCGTCACGACCCTACCTGTTTTCCTCGATCTCGCCAGTCGCCAGTTGCTATTCTGTTAGCTGGCCATTTTATAAACAGCTGTTTGTTTGCGAGTTTATGCCTTTCAATCAGTATGAATATCTCTAAAAAGTCGGTTCTTTTAATGTTTCTGAATTATCAAGCGGAAGAGGAGAATCTCCTCCTCTTATTAACATTACATCATGAAGAAAAAAGGGCAAAAGTTGATGAGATGTTTCGGCTGAGAGAGGTGGAGGGATTTCAAGCAATTCTAATTTTCACAGCGCAAAACCACCTGTTTCACGGTCAAATTCGTGACGAAATAGTCGTGCGTCTGCTCCCGGAGCGGTCAAGCGACCGGCGACCAAACGAACGGCGACCGGTAGTTAGAGGTACCGACTCGGCAGCAGCTAGGAAAACAGGGACAGTTAAAATGCATTGAAGATGTCTTAACGACTTGGTCGTGGCTACCCTGTCGCAGTCGTCAGCGACTGAGACTTTTGGAGGAAACCGTAGCTTCACTTATACAAGTTGTGTATCGCAAGTTGCGATTCTCAACTCCTCTCAAGTAAGTCACATGGGACTTCAGTGCAACAACGCGAGTATGTCAATAAACTTAACTGGTTACTTAATACTTAATAATTTCTTATTAATAATTTTCATATGGATTTTCTGTTGAATGTTGACACGTGTTAAAACATGTTACAGTGTCACTGTGTAATTTGTTATTGCACGATGTTTTGCCACGTTGCGTTTATTATGGCCTATATTATATGGGTGCCCTGTATTTATGGTACTTGTTGAAGATTAATTGGGGTTAATATTTATTATAGGTTTGCCTAATAATAAATTAGTCCGTGCAGAAATAAACAAAACTACGTCGGCTCAAGCGCATGGCGCACCATAACAGTTCATATGAAAATATATTTTTCTACGATCTAATAGAAAAGTTAACATTTTTACAAAAACAAATGAAGTTTTCTGACCTAAAAATAACCTATTTTTTAGCATTTTACTTTTCTGCTAGTTACCATGACAGCAAGCGCAAAATCGAAATTTTGCGCGCTAGAGTGTAGGCAACCGGCAAGTCAATCGTAAAACAGCTGTCAGCTTGACAGTGTCAATTTTATGCTACAAGAGGTTTTGTTCTGCTATTTTCTTAATATAAAATTATTTATCTTTAATCAAATTGTAACACCCCTGCGACCCTTATAGAACCACAGGTGCCACCATTGTAACACCACGGAAACTCCTATTGTAACACCCGCTGGCATCATTGTAAAACCCCAAGGTCACATAAAGACCTCACTGAGTTTTATATTAAAAGACTAAAGCAAAGATGACCACCTTATGGGTCGAAACCCTCGATGATTGAGAAATAGATAGCGTAGCGCTGCCACCACCCTGGATAAGGGATGAAGATCTAATTGACTCCGGAGGGGGTTCGTAGCCCTGAAATATTTATAATCGTTTTTGCAACTAGGTTAAAATAAATTTAAAAAAAAATAAAATTTAGATTAAATGATTATATAATGAATAAAATAATAAATTAACAAAGTTAAATACCAATACAATTTAAATAAAGAATAAATACTAAATTTAGAATGTTTAATAATTATAATTAATAATTCAGCGTATTCTCGTAAAAGGTTAGTTTACATCAATAACTTATCTTTCTCGAACCTGGGTAATAATCCAATTTATATAGAACACTTTTTATTAATATATTTATTTTATTCTGCGGCGATTACGATTTAAAATTACTATTTAGAACAAAAACATTTTTTAATTTTGAACGGACTTGCCCTGCCTACTAATACACCATACTGGCAAGTTTTCCTAAGCTTTTGGAAAACTCTTTCACAACTTTCAGCAGGCAAGCCCTAAACTCACAAAGCGCGTCTCGGAAAAATCTCTACATGAGTCTCACTCGATTATTTAGATAGACTAACCTAAATTGGTACCTCACAAAAGATAGTATTGCAATGGAGATTTCTCCCGTTAGATTAGACAAGGACAAAAGTTCTACCCAAAAAGGATAGAAGACATACATACACTCCCACTTCCACCCAACCAAACAAATTCTGTATTTGTTCTTTGTTGAACAAATACAATATTTACTTGGCCGGGCGAAAAGTGTAACTATAATATTTTTATTAAAGAAATTACTGGCGCCATCTAAATTTTAGTAGAATTATCTTATTCTACAGATTCACATTAGATATGTTCGTTTGTGCCGCTCAGTGCTACACTTTCCGGCCAACCAAATAAATACTTTATTTGTTGTATGAAAAACAAATACAGTATTTATTTGGTTGGCTGGAAAGTGTAGCACAAATGAGATAGAGATAGGGTAGACGTCTTTTGTTTCATAATTCTAGTTGTAGAGAGCTCTATTGATGAGTAACTTCTAAATAAATAAACAATATTGTTTTTTATGATATTCAAAAATAGCCCGGAGGGTTTGTGGCGGAAAGCTCAGCGGAGAGATGTGGGGGTGTTCGGGGAATTAGAACACTGGTGGTATTGGTGTTAACAGATTTATTTTTCAAATACCAAAGTTTATAATAAAGACCTAGAAGGAAAATTATATTTAGATATTTTATACAGTAGAATTAAAATATTAATAAAAAAAATACAGAAAATTACATTTTAACAAATTAACTTTAAATACAATATAATAATCAAAATGATTATTATTTAAACAATTGAAAAATATTTATTGAAAATTAAATTACTAATTTAAACTATTGAAAAACAGGAACAATACTACAAAAAAATATACGTTTGAAAAGGCCAAAATGCAAAAATTTTAAATAAAAAGCGAAATGATTTAAATACAAAAATAGACACCTACCTAGGCCAAATCGGTTGATCATTCAAAAGAATGTCACTTGGATTCAGAGGACCCGATCTTCACTATACGGTTTTAGTAAGAAAAATGAAACTACCGGACGGTCCGATAGCCGCTTGGGGTCGATAAAAGTTTAAAGAATGCCTAAAAAAAACTTTATAAAAACCTGCATATACAAAGCTTAACTGATAACATCAAATTTCGACTGTATTGTAAATAAAAATGAATTTATTTAGGATATTAAATATAATTACCATTAACACCAAAAAATAATTTTATATCGGACAAAAATAGGAGCCTTTTGTCTCAGGTTACAAAATCTCAATTTCATGTGCTAAATATTTGTATCAAATATTTGTTGTTAAGAAGGAATTATGGAGTTACATTGATGAGGGTTTTTCTTCTAAACCACCAGATTTGCAAAAAATTGTAAGTCCTACGTTGTTAGGTTATAAATTTACTGCCTGAAAAGTATTTATTTTAAAAAGTCCACTGTAATAGTCTAAAATAATTGTACTCATAGCCTTATTGTATTTTTTTCCTAAAAATTACTTTTATAGTTGTAGTTATATATAATTAGGATAATTTTTGAATTATATCACTTTACTATTAGATAGAAAGAAATATTAGAAATTTTAAAGGTTAGTTAAAATAAAAATTTGTAAAAATATAATTAGAAAAAAATAATGAATAGAAAATATACTATTTAGATAAAAATTAATTAGGTAAAAAGTAACTTTAGATCATTTCTTGTTTAGTGTACAAAATAATTAGTCAAAAATTGAATTAAGCAATAAAATGATTAGAAAGTATACATTTAGATACAATATGCATGAGGCGAAAAATAATGTTAGTTGATCTAAAAATTAGAAAATTGACGTCGTCCCGTTTCAACTATAACTATAGAAGTAATTTTTCTTAAAAAACGTTGATTTTTTCCCATATAAAAGTCCAAAATAGGGGAAAAATCAACGTTTCTTAATAAAAATTACTTTTATAGTTGTAGTTATATATAATTAGGATAATTTTTGAATTATATCACTTTATTATTAGATAGAAAGAAATATTAGAAATTTTAAAGGTTAGTTAAAATAAAAATTTGTAAAAATATAATTAGAAAAAATAATGAATAGAAAATATACTATTTAGATAAAAATTAATTAGGTAAAAAGTAACTTTAGATCATTTCTTGTTTAGTGTACAAAATAATTAGTCAAAAATTGAATTAAGCAATAAAATGATTAGAAAGTATACATTTAGATACAATATGCATGAGGCGAAAAATAATGTTAGTTGTTCTAAAAATTAGAAAATTGACGTCGTCCCGTTTCAACTATAACTATAGAAGTAATTTTTCTTAAAAAACGTTGATTTTTTCCCATATAAAAGTCCAAAATAGGGGAAAAATCAACGTTTTTTTTTTTAAGAAAAATTACTTTTATAGTTATAGTTAAAACCTTACTAGGAAAAAAAACAATGAGTAGTATACGATAGAATACGAAGCAATATATGAGGCTATGAGACAATTATTGTGGACTATTATAGTGGACTAACCCACAAAAAAAAATTCTGTTTTTTTACGGTGTTTTAAATCATAATTTGATCATCTTTAAAATTTATTATTATTATTTAACATTTTTCAAATGGTAAATATTTTTAACTTTTAAGTACCTAGCAAAGTTTTTCAGCATTTGTGCAATTTGAGGTTAGTCCACTATTGCACTCAGAGCCTTATATATCTTCACGGCTTATATTATTAGCACCAGAACCTTTTTTAGTTACTTTTCTTTATTTAGAGCACCAGTGTCTTTTTAGTTACTTTTCTTTATTTAGAGCACCATGGCATTTTTTAGTTACTTTTCTTTATTTAGAGCACCATGCCCTTTTTTAGTTACTTTTCTTTATTTAGAGCACCAGGACCTTTTTTAGTTATTTTTTTAACCAAATTAACTTAATTAGCTGCACTTATTTAATAAAATATAATTTTTTGCATATTTTAAAAAATCTTATGTTGGCGCCTTCGCCAAAATTGCAACTACCTACCTTTTTTTAAGCAATAGATATAAACTTTGTTATTTTCTTTTTGGAAATTTCCAACAAAAAACTTATACTATCAACACGTTATATACAGTATGTCCCCGGATAGAGTCACAAAGAGGAATTTATTTTTAATTTTTAATATCTCAAAAAAAGTCACCCCTAATAACTTTTCCTGCTTGATTTCAAACTCCCAAAACACTAATCACTTTATGTACAACACTAGCGGTTCATTAGATATTTTTTTTTTCTTTTTATTTTTTATTTTTAATATCTCAAAAAAAGTCACTCTTGATAAGTTGCCCTGCTTATTTTCAAACTCCCAAAACACTAAGAACTTTTTGTATAACTCTTACGGTTCATTAGATAATGTTTTTGTTCCTCAAAATGGCGACTTTAAAGCTGGGCATTTTATCATGAGTTACTTTTTTTCAGATATCAAAAGTACAAAAATTTAAAATTTTTAAAGTCGCCATTTTGAAGAAAACTTTCAAATGAACCGTAGGAGTTATGCAAAAAGTGCTTAGTGTTTTGAGAGTTTAAATACAAACAGGGTAAGTTATCAGGAATGACCTTTTTTAAGATATTGAAAATAAAAAATAAAAATCCGCTTTTTAACTCCATCCGGGAACATACTGTATAACGTAATATTTCAAAAAATATAGTTTTTTACCTATTTTATCCCAAGAATACTGATAACTAAAAAAACAAAAAAAGGTCATCAACTTTGCGAAGTTTTCCGAACTACAACTCTTCTTAAATTTGCCTACTCATTTCCTTAAAATGCCGCTGGCTCATTTTGTGGGGGGGGGGGTGTGTCACCCCCACACCTCCCCCCTCGGAATACCCCTGTTTAATATTAACATTAATCGGAATAAATTCAGTTATGACTCATCAACGTTGAAAATAAACACAGGCTTACGGAATAATTTTGCCGAATTATGAGGGAAATTTTTATAAAGGTCACTAAACCGAAACATTTGACGCCTAATTTGTTACACACAATAATATTGAATATACATATTAACTATAAATATGTAAATATATCGGTGTTTTCGAAGAAAATAAAAATGTAAAAATTTAAAACCTCGCGTCAACGATAGAATCGACGCGGCGCCTAGGCGAGCACTGGAAATTCGCCGATGACTGAATATTAATTACTAAATTTAAAATCCATTGATTATATTGTGGAGAACAGAAACACTGCTATTATCCCATGACTTACCCTACTTAACCTTTCAATAAAAATTTTTATGCCCGTTATAAATATAAAATGGCGCTTATCGACGCTAAACGACGCTTAACCTTTACGTTTCTCGAGCGACTACCGTTTTATAGACACTTGTGGAATATATCTTTCAAAATAATGCTTTTAAACTATTCTTTGAATTGCATTGTTTTTAAGAATAGAGATGGGCTTTTTAGAATCCGTTTTTTTGCCTCTACAATGTAGGTACCAGCTAAGATTGTTCTCAAATTAATCTTTTGTGCATATTAAAAATACTGCTGCTAACAAAATAATACTTTCCCCTATAGGCCTAGGCTCATTAAGATCAAAAATGAAAAAAAAAACAAAAACCAAATTTCAAAAATTTTTTTTTTGTTTTTCAAGATTTTTTTTTTCAATAAAAGTTTATTTCTTCGTATAACAAAAAATAAATAAAAAAAAATTTGAAAAAAATTGTTTTTACCCCATTTTACCTCCTTACCCCAATCCGATTATTACCAAAAAAAACCCAGCCAAGAACTTTGGATAAACAACCTATGGTCCAAATTTGAAGTCGTTAGCTCGAAGCGTTCTTAAGTTATCGTGGTCACAAATATTTCGGACAGACAGACAGACCGACAGACAGACCGACAGACCGACAAACAGACCGACAGACAGACCGACAGACAGACCGACAGACAGACGGACAGACAGACCGACAGACAGACCGACAGACAGACCAACAGACAGACCGACAGACAGACCGACAGACAGACCGACAGACAGACCGACAGACAGACCGACAGACAGACAGACCGACAGACAGACAGACCGACAGACAGACAGACCGACAGACAGACCGATTTTTTTTTTTTACGGAAATCATATTTCTTGGATATAAAACGTCGAGACACGTAAAAAAAACAATAAAAATTTTTATAATTTTTTTTACTAACGCAAAATATTTTACCTCGAAGGGCTTTTACCTCGAAAGGGGCTTTTTTAGTTTTTTATCTCTTTCTTTGCGAGTTAAGTTGGGAGCTTATTATTGCGATTATTGTATATTGAAGTTTTTTGCTCATATTTTATCATTTATTGATTAAATTTTAACTTACGGGCAATTATTAGCTTTTAGTTATAGTAAATATTTCAAAATGAGTCGATTATAGGTTCGCGAAAGATAAATTAGCGGTGTATAAAAACTTTGTATATTATAAAGGTCGTGTGTACAAAGACAGGTTTTTTTGAAAAGGAAAATATGGTGAAATTGCAAAGAAATAACATTTATTGTTAATTATTTATTTTGTTTTATAAAAAATGTTGCTGTAGATTTATTGACAGCTTTTTGATTATTTGTATACTTTCTTTTTGTATAATATATCAATATTATTGCTTTAAATAACTAATAAATAATAATAAATTTATTGCTGTCAAATTTTCCTTCTTTTTCTACAAAAAAATTGTTTGTTTTAGTTTTTTTATAATTTTTAAAAAATTATGTACTTTATAGGTAATTTTTTATGCGAGGTAAAATTTTTCGAGGTAACGGTGTTCGAGGTAATTTTTTTCGAGGTAAAAATTTTCGAGGTAATTGCTTGCGAGGTAAACTTTTTAGAGGTAAAGACCCCTACCCATTTCCCAGACACTTCAGTATTTAATAAGAGATCTATTTTAAAAAATCTTTTAATTACAATTGTGACATAACATTACTGGTACTTATTAATAAACTAATAACTCTTGTCTCTAGAACATGCATTTCATTTGTAAAAACTGACAAAAACGTAGCCAACATATACATTTGTTGTTTGTTTGTTTGTTTAATCATTTAACGTCGTTTTTCGCTGCTATGGCCTAATTGACGGGACCGCCATCTTTACGTGCCCTCCGAAGCACGGTCCTCAACAGAACTCGCATCCACCCTGAATGTGTTTACAGTTTCACCTGCAACCCACATTACAGTTAGTCATCGTAGTTCCATCTACCGACTATTTACACCACTATACATCCATGCTCTATGTGGGGCTCGAACCCACAATCTCAGTGTTCGCAGCCGGACGCTCTACCAACTGCGCCACCGAGATCGGCATACATTTGTCTGTCTTACTCGCACAGCTTTGTTCTAACAGAGACAACACAGCTTTGTTCTAACAAAGACAACAATAACAGTTACTGGTAATTGTTATTGTTCAGGCCTGAATATGCCTGGCTATTTTCCTAGACTTAGCCAAGGCATTCGATACCGTGGATCATGGTCTTTTGTTGAGAAGATTAGAAAAAGCAGGTGTAAGAGGGTCAGCTTTGGATCTTTTCAAAGACTATCTCTCCCAACGCACCCAGGTTGTAAAAATTGACAACGTACTCAGCGATCCTATGGCCGTCACTAGGGGTGTGCCTCAAGGGACGGTTTTGGGTCCTGTGTTATTTTTATTGTATATAAATTGTATTTACAGTATAACAAGTAACGGAAAAATTATTTCGTATGCGGATGACACCGTAATATTAATTATTGGTGACAGTTGGGAGGAAGTATTTGAAAAGGCCGAAGCTGACATGTTTGAAATTAAAAACTTAGTCTTCTGAGTCTAAATATCTCAAAAACTAAGTTTCTTACTTTTTCACTGACGGATGCTGGTCATCCAGACACAAATATTTTAAAAGTACATAAACCAAATTGTAATAAAAGTCCAACCTGTCAATGTGAAATAATACAAAAACAAAATAGTATAAAATATTTGGGTTTAATGGTGGATCAGCATCTGAGATGGGGTGAACATGTAAGATATTTAAATGGAAGACTCAGAAGACTCACGTATCTTTTCTACCAAACCCGCGATATTCTCAACAAGATCTATATAAGGAACTGGATATTTTTAATATTAAACAATTATACACTTACCAAGTTGCGTTTTGGGTAATAGTTCACCATTTTATGCTCCCTAAAGCTTCACATGCACATTCTACACGGTTTATAATTAGTGAATCTATGTCAATTCCTCTCTATAAAAAAATGCATACACAAAACTCCATATTATATTTTGCTCCTAAAATCTATAACATAATTCCATTAAACATAAAAAATATTAAAAATAAAACATCGTTAAAAAAACACCTTAAATCGTATATTAAAAACAATTATAACGAAATAAAATATAAGATATTCTTAGACTGACTTTCTGTTTTTTTTTTTTGCTTACCTATAACTGCTTTTTTTTATACATACTTAACTTTTTGCATTACCTTTTACTTACTAATCCAACAAACCAATTTCATATTTTAATAAATTAGTTAAAAGTTAATTCTAATTAAAATAATACAAAACAAATTAAAATAGTTAATCTTAATTAAGTTAATCCAATACAAGATACCGCACACAAACTTTGTTTAGGCGGATCTAAATACTGTATAAATTTTATGTAAAATTTCTTGAGAAATAAATTTGATTTGATTTGATTTGATTTGTTTGCAAACAAACCGAGATGTTGACGATACTTTATATTAATATGCCCATTCTAGAGAGGAGTTGTTAGTTCGTTGGTACTTATTCAAGTTTCGCGACGCAGGTGATTTTGTTTTAGAATTTTTAACAACACGCATTTTTCAAACATATAAAATGCAAATATTTTTTTTGATTAATATTTTCCGGGGGTCGTAATTAAGGGGCCATTCGGATTTTCCGAATTTCTGGTGGGCCACTACGGACTTGACTATAGTAGTTTTTTTTAAACTTAAATACACGGAATATACCCATCTTTATTTTAAGATAAATAGGTTGAAATAATTTGAATAGAATAACCTTTACTCTAGATTTTAACTAACTCTTTCTAATTTAGGTCAATTTTGCATGTTAGTTTAAGGCATGTCAGCATGTCTTAGAACTTACCAAACCAAATCAAGGGTACCCAGGTAGCAAGGGATGTTATATTACAAGAAATTAACATCACTTTTGGGTGTATTTTTAAACTAAATCATAACATCACATAATATTGAAAAATAACATGTATTTAACATCACATTTGCAACGTAACACGTGTGACGTGACAACCATGTTATTTAATAACAAAATATTTACCAACGCTGTGAATATATCGCATGTCACATATTAACGTGGCTTTCACGTGAATGTCATGTTATTTTGCTTCTCACCGACGTTCGAAGCAAAAAAATCGATATAAGATGATGTTGATAGAGTAAATTATTATAAGGAAATTGTATACACATTATACGATTTCCAATGGATAGGGGGCTCTGCCGGGCTCCTCAAGACCACGGACACGGATTAAAGGATATATTCTCCGCTTAATCTGCAATTTCGTATTTAGAATCTATCTGTTTCAATCTGTGATTGTTTCAATTACTGATTGATTTTAAATCCGATTTTTTTATAGGGTTATAGCGTTTTTAATGGTTTTAATTTAGAAAAAGCTAATATCCTAAAATATTATTTAAATATTAAAGTACCAGTAACGGCATCCATAAGATATTAGATATAACAGGAATGTGGATTTATGATGTCACAAACACGTTATTTTCGGGATGTCATTGTGTGATGTTATTAGGGGCGGACTTAGGACATCCCCACCATGCTACATTCTTGTTAAATGAGACTACAATCTTAACATCAAATGTCACATATTAACGTGAATTTCATGTTATTTTGCTACCTGGGTATCCTTGGTTTATAAATCTTTTTTTAACTTACCAAAGTAACGTTATTTCAGAGTTATTTATAGTCGTAAAGCTGGTGACCATTTTCATTATTTTTTCCGGGCTGTATTTTATACAGTGTATACGGTGCGGTTCAAAAGCCACCCCCCTCTTAACTTTTGAACAAGTTGAGGTAGCAACTTTAAATTTTAAACTTGCAAATCCTTCAACTTACACTATCTTTTTACATATTTTTGATATTTTCACCTCCTAAAATGTGAGGGATTTTTGTAAAATAAGAATGGGAGTCGTGTGATACATCATTTTAAAGCGTTTGGACGAGACGACAGCTTAAGGCATGACGCCAAAAGGTTTAACAATACCTAATACTTAAAATAAGTAATAATTATAAATACACGTAAAGTTTTAGGGGGGGCTATGTATAAAATTCATAAAAATTTAGGAAAAAACAAATTATTTTTTACTACACCGAAGCTCATTGGGCCTAAAATTAGGGCCACGTCGGAAATATCCGAAAAATGTATGTAAAACTGGTTAACTGGTAAATTTATCAATAAAAAACATTTAGTTTAAAAACGTTTAACATATTCTTAAGTTTTGTTTAAATTTTGCACTCTTAAAAATATATACAGAGTGTCCCAGCTTTCTGTCTGACTATTCTACATTTTTTATGTTTTTTTTTGCAAATATCTCCAAAACTATTTACTTTAAGTATACGAATGGGGTTCGTATACTCATTTAAAAAAGAATTTAATTTTCTATTTATTTAAAATAAAAAATATAAAGAGTGTCATTTTAAAAATGTGACTTAAAGGTATTTGAATTTCTTCAACTTTGTATCACATTCTGAGACATTCCCTATATTTGTTTGATATAACTTTGTTTTTAGAGGAAAGAATAGGCCTTTCCTAAAACTAACCCAAATTTTTAAAATCTTAATTTTAAAACGTTGGGAGATACTATTTTTTTGGCCATTGCTTCATAATTAAAAATTTTTCGTTAAAATAGAAATAACTCAAAAACCATTAATATCATTAGAAAAAAAAAATAATCACATTTTTGCTTCTCCTGTAAAATAATAATTTTGTGGGTTACTCCCTTATGTTAGTTGCACTCTTCATATATTTTAGATATAATATAGTCTTTCACACGGTAGGTAAGCTTCGAAACGGGGAGGTATCACCGAACGGACAGCGCGCCCTCTTATTTACGTCATAAGCGTCATTAGACGTGCGTAGTGCAAGTGAGAGACACACACATTCCTCACATATTTTCCATATCCACACATCCGTGTGTCAAACATTAATAAAGTTATTATTTATAATCACTACATTACAAAAATGCTTAGCCTCAACGCCAAAGGGCATATCTTTTTTTTTCTAGCGCTGTATTGTTTCATGGGCGACAGAAAAATCAAAAAAAAATTGGCAAATTTGGAGTTAAAATGCCATGAAAGGTCAGGTAAAATGTAAAAAAGTGGGTGTTGCTGACTCTGTAACTTTTAAACGGAAACTCCGATTTAAAAATTCCTTTATTGTACATACGATTCAGGACCTTCATAGTTTACCTGACGTCAAATATGGTTAACATTGGTAAGCAGCAAAGTCGCAAACCTAGATTTTTGGCGATAACTATTATTCATCGAAAGATAACAATTCTCACCCTACAATAAAAATAATTAAAATTTTAGTAGAAAATAAAAAAAATACTTTTTATCTGTGCAAAACTTTTTATCTTACGATCAATAATAAGCGAGTTGTTATAATTATAGCAAAAAATATTAGTTTTTGCCCCCTTTGTCCCCCTTGCCTTATCCCATATTATAACCATATTTGATATCAGGAGAACTACGAAGGTCCTGAATCGTACAGTAAAAAAACTTTTTAAATCGGACTTTTCGTTTAAAAGTTACAAGGTTTATATTCAGAGGACAGATGCCGATATTTTTTTAACACCCACTTTCTTCACATTTTTCCGACGTTTCATGGCATTTGAAGTCCGAATATGCAACAAAATTGATTTTTCGGTGGACTTCGCCCATAAAAAAACTGGCTAGAAAAAAAAAAAGATATAACCTTTGGCGTTGGATATAAACATTTTTGTAATGATGTGATTATAAATAAGAACTTTATTATTATACCTAAAATATATATTGAAGTTCAAGTACGTAATATGTTCACATTAATATATTATAAAAAACTAGAAAAAACGTAAAAAAAGCGATCGGCCCCTACGATTTTTTTTTATATTTGCCCAATTTACTTCTTATGGTGTGTTTGAAAAAAAAAAATCATGGGTCGGTAACAAAAAGTTAGAATTTGTAAAAAACCACTGTGATATTGTCAAGAGTTGGCTAGGTTTTACCTAAATTTAATTTATTATTTATAAATTAGTACCTTGTATTACATACAGATGTTTTGCACATCAAGCATTCTAGTGTTATTGTAAGTAGTAGTAGTAGTAAAAGGTGGGTAGGCTCCGACGCCTGACAAGTAGGCCTAATGGGCCTTTTTGTCTGCCCCAAGATTACCTACCCAACCTACTGCCTATCCTCCCTCTTCCTGAATCTGCCAGACCTTCTGATGAAGTTCATAACATCTGACCAGGCTAGGAGGCTCATCTCTTCCTTCGCTAGTGTTACCACTCCGAAGACGTCTTGTCTGAGCCTGCCCAGAGCCTCACACTCCCCTATGAAGTGGTAGGGCGTTTCCTCGTCCATCCCACACCCAGGGCAGGTCGGATCGTTTACCGTCCGCATGAGGCTTAGGTGTCGCATAAGCCCACAGTGGCCCGTAAGGACCCCTGTAAGGAGGCTTATGGTTGCTCGGCCCCTTCCTAGTAGCCAGACCGACCTAGCTTTGCTTGGCCTGGTCAGGAATTCCTTTGCCTGCCTGCAACCGCTAAGCTCGGTCCAGTGTTATTGTAAACTAACATTGAAATTAAATAAACTAGGTTTGTTTGTAAAACATCGTGGTATAAATACGATACTTTGATCAAATGATGAGAATTAGAATATTATTAGATTATCAGATTGGATAGGGTAGTCGATAGTCGGGTAGTCCCCAGAGTGGGCAGTGCCCATTGGGCAAAGTAACTAACACTGATATCTCCCAAACCTAGTGGTAAAAAGAACGTGTTTTATAAATAAGAGTTTAATTACCCCAACCCCAAAACCCGTATCTGCAAAATGAAGAGGAAGCACCATTATTCGTTTGGACTTTTATTTCAATACAGTGTATATTTGAACATTATAATCTTAAATGGCCACCCCCTTACTTTTATGTCGTATATTAAGGGGCATTAAAAATTCTTTTTGTTGGTACTAAAATTAAATCGCCAAAGGCCAAACTCTGCTTTTGGTCGTAATATAGTAAAAATAAGTAAAAAGGGGTTTTCGAGGATGCTGAAACTGAATTTGTTTTTAAAAATTCAAAATTCAAAATGGTGGATCCAATATGGCGGCTAAATCTGTTTATTGGATCTGCTGAAAATTGGTATTTAGGAGTTTTCCAGGATGCTGAAATCGAATCTGTTTTTAAAAATTCAAAATTCAAAATGGCGGATGCAATACCTATAACAAAAAATTGAACTTCACCCACGGGGGCATAGAAAATGTGAAAACATAGTATAGCACTTTTATATGTGCAGTGTATTTTAAATTAATTCAATAGATTGACCTAGTTTTTTTTTATTTCTCGTATATTGCAAAATTTAAATTTTCTAGAATATCAATATTTTTAATATTTCTTAAAAATAATATTATTTAAAATTTTATTTTATTTTATTTAATAGAATATTAAATATTTTGTGATAAACTAAACAGTTTATTTTCCGTGATTGTTAACTTTCTTATGAATTAACCTAGGTTAATATTCAGTGTCGGACCGGGCAAAGGGTCTTAGAGGGTAACACATTTTCAAAAATAATATATTAAAATCTAAGTCCCCCCTGGCCTTGGTTTGAGCTCCCCCTGGCGTTTTCGCTGAGCCCCCCTGGTATTCTTTTGTTTTTTTGGGGCGCTAATTTTCTTTTGCAGGGGCGCAAAGGTTTGGCAGAAACCGCCAGGGACAAAGCTTTAATTCTTTGTTGTGCAGGGGCTCCAAGTTTAATAGAAACCGTCAGGGACAAAGCTTTTTTAGTAAAGGAAATTTTTGGGGCGTCAATTTTCTTTCGTAGGGGCGACCTGGCGTTTTCGCTGAGCCCCCCTGGTACCCTAGTCTTTTTTTGGAGGGCCAATTTTCTTATGCAGGAGCGCCAAGTTTGGTAGAAATCGTCAGGGATAAAGCTTTTTTTCTAGGAGGTATTTTTCTTTTTTTTACCCTGTGGGCTGAGCCCCCCTAGATTTTTTTCTGGTTACTGCCCAGGGGCGTTCGGACTTTTTACTTAAACCGGAATTTCTGTCTAATTTGCGGTAACATATTTGTTAAACAGCCGTATTATACTATTCACAGCGCCTGCGCTAGAATAGTATTATACGGTAGGTAGTTTTGAATTTTCCAAAATTTTCAAAAATCGTCCTAGAAAAAAAATTCTTGGATATAAATTTGTTTCATGAAAAAACCAAAACTTTTTTTTTGTCCGTCTGTCCGTCCGTCCGTCGTCTGATGTCAATATAACTCAAGAACGAATAACACAGGTCGACAGTGATTTTCCTAAGGATCATTTTAAGTTCAAAATTAAAATAATTATTATATTATAATAAAAAAGCCTCAAAATTTAGCTATTATTTAGAAATTACCTACCATCAAAAATACAACTTTAGTTAAATCTTTAAACGTAACGTAATAATATGGTCCTATAAGCTAATAATTTATATAATAACATATAAAAAAATGATCAAAATTTGCGTTACGTAATACTTGAACGTTCCCTTATCAAAAATCAAACCTGGTAGAAAACACACAAAAAAATTGAGTAACTACCTTTAGGTATAACAAAAAATTCTGATTTTAATCCAAAGGGGAAAAAAAGTTGAAATTTGTTGACCTGTGTAATCCGATCGATTTTCAAGAAAAATCAAGTTTTATGAGGGGAAGACACCTATTGTTTTTAAATCTCACCAAAAACAAAAAAAATAAGGGGGTTAAACTTAAAAAAAAAATCGAAAAAAGCTGAAAGAAAATCCCGATTAACGTAACTTTTTTAGAAAAAATACTTTTATTATAAGGATGAATTCTACCAATTTTGAAAGTAATCCCCCAAAAACAAAAAAGTTATGATGGGTTAAACTTAAAAAAAAATAAAAAGCATAACTTTCAAAGAAAAAAAAAATTCAATTTTTTTCGATTTTCGCAAAAAGAAAAAAAAGATTTTTTTTTTAAATTTTTTCATTTTTCGCAAAAAAAAATTGAAAAATTTGAAATTTTTTTAATTTTTTTTTATTTTTAATTTTTCATTTTTTAAAAAAGATCCTAAAAAAAATTTTTTTTTTAAAGTATTTGAGAAAATGCAACATACCATTAAATGGTAAATTTTACTATGAATAGTATATAATGGAATGCGTAGCATTACATATCTTCACAGCTTGTTCCATTTTAAGTTTAAATTTCTAACAATTTTTATAATAAATTTTGAAAAGGGGAATCACATCTTGCATGGAAATTTATCTAGTTACTATTTCAGTTTTTTAGTTCTTAAACTGGATTGTTAATTATCATTTATAATTATCTGATTGTAATTAGATTAAATCAATTAAAAGCGTGTTCGAGTATTTATTAATTGAATTTTAGTTTTAAATATATATATTTTAATTGGCAGGGGATTCCGTAATTTTATGTTATACATCTTTGTTTTATTTTAGAATTGTGTATACGCACATATAATAATTATAATTAATTAATATTGACTACATTTAAATTTAATGGAGAAAATAAAACAAAAATTTAATGAAAAAAACAAAGGGTGAACGGCTACAATAAAGGGTTATTTAGAAATAGGGTAATTGATTTTTTCTACTACCTAATTAAGTGCTAGCTTACATATTATCTACCGTTGTCAAGGCTTGTTTACATTGACAACCAATAAAATTAAAAAAAAAAAAACAAGTTTTTAAACTTAAAACCCTTCTATATTTATTGATTACGTATTATGTATAACTAAAAAGTAGAACACAAGATATGCCAATTTACAAAAACGAATTTTTTAAAAGAAAGGTTTTGGAATTTGTGATTTCTTTATTTTTGCCAACATTTCCAAAACCCTTCTTTTAAAAAATTCGTTTTTGTAAATTGGTATATCTTGTTTTCTACTTTTTAGTTATACATAATACGTAATCAATAGAAGGGTTTTAAGTTTAAAAACTTGTTTTTTATATAGTTTTATTTTCAAGTTTTTAGTTATAATTTATTAATGTGTGAAGCAACCCGGGAGTGAAACAGAGATTTTATGTAAAATTATATTGTCACCGGATATAAGCATATGTACCGAACTTTAGCTGTCTAAGTGGGTAAAAGGAGTTAACTTAGCCGCATGGGGGGTGATGGGGGGGTTGACGGTAGTATTTTTTTATAGTAAAATTTTATTATTATTGGATGAGTACGTAACTCAATTTTAATTTTAAATTAACTCACGTGGATAAAAAAAAAGGTTTTTGATATTTTAGGGTTGGGGGGTAAATTTTATATTAAATTATTTTTTGAGGGTAGATAAGCATGTATACCAAATTTCAGTTCTCTAAGTCTATTCTAAGTGGCTGAAAAAGCATTTGGCAAATATATATATATATATATATATATATATATATATATATATATATATATATATATATATATATATGGAAGAGAAGTGAAGTGAATAGAAGGGTTTTAAAAAATAGTTTTTGGAAGCCTCGGTAAATGAATACCACGACCCGAGCTCTGGTAATTATAATTCTTACGTAATAAAATTATTTTTCGGAAATTTAACTACAATTTAAAAATAACCTTAGCTCGACTTTCTAGACGGATAGTTTTAATTTAAGGTATGGTTAAACTATTTACCTAAAAGTTTTTCTTTTCAATCTCGATTTAACCTCTTCTGGGACATATGTGTATAGTTAAAAATAAATTCCGCAAAATGAAATTCACAGAATTCATTAACGCTCAGTCGCTATGACTTTCTTGGTGACAAACTACACCATTATGGGTGCGTGGTGTACCACTAGAACTTCTTCTGTCCTATCTTGCAGATTGACAAAAATTCTTCGACCTTTATAGTATATTCTCTAAACTCATTTACGTTAACCATGGGGTACCCCAGGCCTCCACACTGGGGCCCCTGCTCTTTATAATCTTCATAAATGACCTTGGCTATTTTCTGGAGGCTAAGGTATATTTTTTGCAGATGACACTTCGCTGATACACTCAGAAAATTTCGTATTTTTAATACTGAATGTTATTTGTTAATACATATTTTTTATTTATATCGCCACCATTGGTATTTAATTTAACGGAAAAGATACAGTAAACTTGTTTGCTGAGTTCTTTTCCTCAGTTTATACAGATAACCCTTCTGACCCACCTCAGGAATACAAATTTGATAATACCGTTCAAATAAGCCAAATGTCTTTCAGTTCTTGTGATGTTTTAGGAGCTATAAATAAACTAAAACCCACTAATTCATGCGGACCTGACGGAATACCTAATTCAATACTGATAGGGTGTAAAGATGTAATTGTGGAGATCTTAACCAAGTTGTTTAATTTATCTTTGAGCACGGGAGTTTTCCCAAAAATGTGGAAATCATGCTACATTACGCCAATTTTCAAATCAGGTAATAAAGAAAATATCTCAAATTATCGCGGGGTATGTAAACAATCTGCTGTGCCAAAGATATTGGATAGCTTGGTTACAGCAGAATTAACGTGGGGGACTAAAAATATTATCAACAATGCTCAACACGGATTTTGCGAGGGAAAATCCACAGTGACTAATTTGCTACTCTATCAGGATTATATACTTAATGCTTTTGAACTAGGATACCAAGTAGATTCCATTTATGCAGATGTACAAAAGGCTTTTGACACTGTTCCTCACAAATTTCTGTTTAAAAAGCTGGAAGCATTAGGTATTTATGGTATGCTACTGAAGTGGATTGTCAGTTTTTTATCCGACCGAACACAACAAGTGAAAATAAAAAACTTTGTTTCCTTTTGTATACTTGTAACCTCTGGAGTATCTCAGGGCTCACATATTGGACCTCTCCTTTTTCTTTTATTTATAAACGATATTGTTTTGGTAATAAAATATTGTGAAATACTACTGTTTGCAGATGACCTAAAGTTATATAAGATGGTGCGGTCAATCTGTGATCAGTATCTTGTTCATTGTGACATGGATAATTTAATTATTTGGTTTAAAAAACATGGTATGACCTTAAACATAAGTAAATGCTACTCAATTACGTTTCATAGAATCTTAAGACCTTTAGAAAGCTATTATGAAATGAATGGTACCCAACTACAAATAGTTGAAGAAATTAAAGATTTAGGAGTTGTCTTCGACAAACAGTTAAACTTCAACAGTCACATACGGGGTTGTGTCATGAAAACCCTACAAATTCTAGGCTATGTTACAAGAATGAGTGGTGAATTCACAGTTGAGACCTATAAACACCTTTACTGCACTATAGTAAGACCTAACCTTGAATACGCAGCAGTAATATGGTCACCATGCTACCAAATCAATATCGATTTAATAGAATCTGTCCAACGTCGCTTTATGAGGATTGCAGGATATAGACTTGGTATAACAAGAGAAAACTTTGTTTATAACTATGCAGCTATTAACGATCGGATAAAGGTTAACACTCTACTTCAGCGTCGTTATAAATCTGATCTTTGCATTCTTAACTCAGTACTGTCTGGAAAACTAGAATGTCCCACTATTTTGGCTAAAATCAATTTTAACACAAATTACAGGACGCGAACAAATTTTTTATTTTATATAGGTTTTCATAACTCCAATTATACATACCATAGCCCATTGAACAGAATGATGCGACTATCAAATTTAAATCCGATGGTTAATATAACTGGAATATCATTGAGTCAGTTGAAATATAGGTTAAAACGTACTGAGCTAGTCATTCAATAGTTTCAGTCACTCCCCGTTAGAAGATATGTATTTTATTTTATTTTCCTACATTCTATTATGTAATCTGATTTTTATGTATTTAATAATTATTTCATATATTTCTAACTTAATTATTATTAATTATTAATTTATTTTAACATATTTAATGTGAAAACATTTTTGTAATATTTAAAAAAGGGGGTATCCCGTAAATAAATAAATAAATAAATAAAAATAAATAATACGGTTTATCTGTAATGTCCCCTTTGGGGAGCACGTTTCGCCATTTATAAATAATCACAATGAACTAAGAATAGAAAATCGTATAAAAATATTATTTGCTCAAAATGTTTTTAATATTTCAAAATCTAAAACCCCTGACTTCCTGTTTAATTTGCTTAGTTTACGTTCCGAATTACACAACAGAAATTTAAAAACTGATAGCTATAATTTACCAAGATATAGACTGAGTAAATTTAAAGGTTGTATAGGGCTCCTTCTTCTTTAAATGAGTTTTTTGAGTATTTAATAAATTCTTCCTATATATTTAGAAGAACAATTAAAGACATAACATTAAATTTACAAAAGTCTGATTATAATTTATAGTTTTATATACTTAGTATAATTTTCTTATATTAATTTAAATTTGTTAGACTTAAGCTTTTTTGTTTTGTTACATGTATTTGAAATTTTTAGGGGGAGCTGAAAATCAACTCTGTTGAGCTCCTTCCATTTGTGTATACTTATGCAATAAAGATACTTACTTACTTACTTACTATAAAAGTCCAAACTCCACTGCATAATATCCAGTGATATATCCAGTAAATACCCAAAATCCGCCCCCCTTAACTTTTGAACGACTTTACATGTCAAATTGCAATTTGAAACACGCAAATAACATAACACAAATAAGTTTTTGGTATATATTTTATATATTTAAGGGCCACTTGCACCAAATCATTTTAAAATTTTTAAAATTAGTTTAAAAGTATAATTTACGTTTTTGTATCATGAAATTAATCATAAAAAAATTGTTTAATTAAAAAAACAACTGACGATAATTCCCATTTTCAACACTTTTTTACCACCTAAAATATATTTTGAAAAAATAGAGAATATGGTAGAATAGAGAATTTTATGAGCTTTAAAATGATGTATCACACGACCCCCCTTTCTCTTTAAAAACGTGTTCCCCTTTGCTTTCCTGTCTCCATTGTGCCCCCTAGCCACATCAAATATATACCAAAAAATTATTTGGTTTATGACATTTAGTCTTCTAATTTTAAAGTTAATATGTTTACCCGTTCAAAGTTAAAGGGGGGCGGACTTACACGCATGGTATATAAAATTAAATTTACTTAATTGATTAATAGAGATCGGATTTTAGCGAGTCGTGACGTCAAAATCCATAGCCGGGTACAACAGAATAATAATTTTATAAAAATGTTTTATAATCTATCAAACTACTACATTTAAAAAGTCCAAACAGATCCGAAAATTATGAATTAGTTGGACTTTTAAATAATCCAAATTTTATTTAATAGTATTGTAACATGGTGGCTGGGTATTACTTTTATCAAGTTAAAAAAAAATCTGCCTGGCCAATCCTTTTCTAATAACAGCTCACGTGACGTTTATAACTTGTGAAAAATGTTCTTAAAAATTTCTTCAAAATTATTATTATTACTCAAATCTTTTTTTTTTCATATTATAAATAAAATACTAAATTACACAATTAAAACTTTTTAGTGTTTGTGGAAAAAACAAACTACCGACGAAATCTTTTTGTGTTTTATTCAATTTGTGAAATCTATTTGAAATCGTTATAAACATGTACTCTGCAGAGATCTAAAAGCTCTAAACTTGTTTCCGTATGCGTGCGACGAAATAAGTGAGATGTAAGATCAAGCATGTAACATGTACGTTATTTTATTGGTTAGAATCACGCGCATGCGGAAACAAGGTTTTTATTGCAAGGAAATCGAATCATTTCGTTTGACTTAGCTATACGAATTAAATTCTTTTTTTGCTCTAACTTTATCGTTTGGGCCTAATCTAATATTTATTTGTCACCGTTCATTTTATTAGTTAAATCCCTTAATAAAATTTTCGTAAAACCATTACTTACTACGGTTAAATCGTGGATTGAAGATTATCCAGAACTAGAGTTCGACGGCAATATTTTACACTGCCCATTTTGTAAAAAAGACTTAACCTGGGAAAGAAAAACTAATATTTTAAGACATGTGAATACAAAAACCCATAACGAAGATGAGGAGAAAGGACAATTTAATATTTAAAGTAAGTAAAAAAATATTAAATTAATTTTAATCACAAGTTATAAAAGTCACGTGACCTTTTATTGCGAATAAAAAACGATTGGCCACGCAGATTTTTTTTTACTTGGTTAAAGTAATACCCAGCCACCATGCCACAATACTATAAAATTAAATTTGGATTATTAAAGAGCCCAACTAAATCGTAGTTTTCAGAATGGTTATTTTTTTTATTTTCTTTTACTTAAATAAAACGTTATAGGATTTTCATAATATTTATATAATTTTCTTTGGTAATGTAGTAGTTTGGCAACATATTAAACATTTTTATAAAATTAATATGAATTTGTTAAGTTATTGTACCCGGCTATGCATTCTGACGTCACGACTCCCTAAAATCCGATGTATATTGATTAATAAGCCCGGATGAGTTTTAACCACATTATGACGATATTTGTAATCACATGTGGTTTGGACTTTTTAAAATTCACATTTCATATAAGATATACATTATTTTGGTACACATCTTGCAGTTGCATGTACTTTTTTCCTGGTGGACGTATTTTTTTTATTCTTTTAGTTTTATAATTTTTTTATTGTTGTATTTTTTTAATTTGATATGATCAGTGGTAGGGCATTTTTTGCCAAATATTTGCCAGCTTAAAATTAAAAAAATTACCAACTCAAAAAAAGCTTCACCCCTGCCAGAAAATTTTGATACTTAAAAAAAGGTCCTCTCCTCTGAAAAAAAAATCCAGAAAATTTCGATCTAGAAAAATTCCCAACTGTATACAACTCAAAAAATAGCTTTAGCCCTAATGGAATTTATTGACCAATTCACCACTCTCAATTTTCCCAACAGTTCTACCGATTTCCAAAATCTGCCACTTTTACCAATTGGACAGTGGGTTTTCCCAACTCGAGTGTGGTAAGGGGATTGTCGCCCCCCCCATGGGAGCACCCTTGAATACGATTGATCAAAAAATCCTGACTAAACGACGTTAACAACATTTTTCCTTCAATTTTTTCGTTTGGACTTTAAAAGTTCAGCCCCCTATAAGGAAACGTTCAAGTATTACGTAACGCAAAATGTACCAAAATTCATACACTTCATACCTCGATTCTCGCGTTATTCAAGGCTGTAGAGATTTCATATTTTGGCTACCCCCCCTAACACACCCCCTATTAGGGGGATAGCTTAAATAAGAAATCTCTATGATCTATAATAAAGCGAGAACCGGGGTATGAAGTGTATAAATTTTGGTACAATTTGAGTTACGTATTACTTGAAAGTTCCCTAAGGGAACGTTCAAGTGTTACGTAACGCAAAATGTACCAAAATTCATACACTTCATACCTCGATTCTCGCGTTATTCAAGGCTGTAGAGATTTCATTTTTTGGCTACCCCCCCTAACAGACCCCCTATTAGGGGGATAGCCTAAATAAGAAATCTCTATGATCTATAATAAAGCGAGAACCGGGGTATGAAGTGTATAAATTTTGGTACAATTTGCGTTACGTAATACTTGAACGTTCCCTAACTTCTTTTTGGGAATTGGGAATTTTTTCAATTTTTAGTACGATTAGTCCTTTTAATAAATTAATAAAAGGAAATTTTCCTTAAAACATGAAGTTTATTCACGAGGTGGTTTCATCCTGATATTATTGGTATTATTATAATGAAATAAATAAATTGTATATTGTCAATGCCAATGTTTATTGTTGGAAAAAAGTTTTCTCAAAAAGAAAAATATTAATTTTATTATGTATGTTTTTATATTTTAACACACCATTTTTGTGACATGTCTTAAGCCTCCGAAGATGAAGTTATTTGTATAGAAAACTTCGAAATGCATCAGGCAACAATCTAAAATATTTTTTTCCAACAATAAACATTGGCATTGACAATATACAATTTATTTATTTCATGAAGTTTATTGTAGTTTTTTTTCCACTTTGTTCGATTTTTTGTATTCTTGGGGAGATTCTTTTTTTCAATTTTAATGGCTTCTTGTCCTTACCAAGATTGATGTTTCCTGAAAATTTAAATTCGATTGGATTTTTCTTTCTCAAGTTATTTTATAGACAAGAAAACGTGATATACAAACGGGCAGACGGATATACATTTTTAAAAGTTGTTTAGAATTGTATATAACGCATAATGGTACCAAATCATTATTTTTTAAACATTTTATTTGATTAGTAAACGTATAGGGGAAAGTAGGGTAACGTGCGCAGTGGGTAACCATGCGCACCACCGAAAATTCATATTACGAGGTATTCTGAGACATCTCTGGCATCCATGCTTGAGGGGCGTGTGTAACAATTTGCTAGCACCAAAAACGGCGACTGACAAAAGTTGTTCACAGTATTTGAATATGTGTGATTGATGTTTGTTGTTATTATTTCGCACGTGTACGAAATAGGACGGTTAGTTCATAATTCTTGACCGCTTATTCTAAAATAAATATATTCTTGAAGGATATGATCATTTGCATTTATCCATGCGATTTTGTTAAATTATTAAATAGTTTTTGTTATGTAAAGTGATTTATTTTTAAGTTCATGATTCCTCTCATTCAATTAAATAGTAATAAAATTAAATAAATTTTAAAGTTGAAACCTTTCTAATAATTACATGTTACGTATGACTAAAAAGTATAAAACAAAATAATTATGCAAATGTTCAAAAACTAGATTTTTAAAAGAAGGGTTTTGAAAACGTTCTGTAAACGATCAAAAATTCAAAAACCTTTATTTTAAAAATTAAGTTTTTGTAAACCTGTATACATATCTTGTATTTTATAAATATATTTGCATTATTTTCTGTATTTATCTTTGGTGCATAATTCCAACAGGTGCGCACCATTGCCCCTTGGGGTGGGAATTGTGCGTAATTATGATAAAAGCTACCTAAGTTTTGATGATAGGTAATGATAGTCTAACAAGTAAGGCTTCTTTTGCCACTTAAATTTTTTTGTAATATTCATAAGTTTCGCTTAGGTGCGCACCGTTACCCGACTTTCCCCTAATACTTCTCTGCTGTAACGCCGCGTTCACACTTGAGCTGCAGTGTGGCGGCAACAGTTATTTAACCAATCAGAAACCAGTATGCAAATCCTACTACTACCAATTCTCCTCTGCTGCTTGTTTCAAGCGGCTGCAGTTGAATTGGATTAAACTACTGTAGTGCTGTTGCGCCGTTTTTTAGGTTAGTTTTTAAAATTGTTTATATTAAGTAAGTTAATATTAATATAATTCGATATACCTAATTATATAGTAGATTTATCACAATAAGTTACAGTTTGCAAATAAACTTTTGAAAAATAAGTAACTTTATAATAATTGTTTATTTATTCAATAAAACGTCAAATTTAGATTTTTAAATCAAACATAACCTTAAAAAAACTGTTGCAGAAACACTGCAGTGTAAATTGGCTGCATGAAGCTAAATTTACTGGCCGTGTTGCGGCAACACTTTATAGTCTGGAGTGGGGATTGCAGCCGCCACACTGCTGCTCAAGTGTGAACGCGGCGTAAAGCTGCGAGGAGTAACATAAGATTAAATAGTGAATTTTCACCAAAAATTTGGTTGAATTTTCTTTAAATTAGTTCATTGGGAAATACCGAGGTGATACTAATCAGGAAACCAGATGAGGTCCCCGACGTACTATCGAAGTCAGTTTTAGTCATATTTGTGACGTCATACATAACCGCATATCAGACAGTTTTTGGTCAAATCTTGACGTCACCAAAATTTTACGTCGCTGGGACATCAATTTAATGCTGTGGCTATCTCACGGTGGTCCCAGAAAAAAAAAGTTACAAAAGTCTGTTTTTTTGGATAGGGCCATTACGAAAATAATAGTGCAAAATTAAAAAAAAAATTGCGACATTAGGGTGGTTCAAATTTTTTGAAAAATGTCCGATTTAGCTGAAATTTGGCATAAATGTTTCTTTTGGTAATATTAATACGGACCAATGCCTAAAAACTTAAAATTCAAAATGGAGGAATAAATATGGCCGGTTTATTTTTAAAATTTTTCCAAAATTCACGAAAATAATTCACAAAGCATACAAAAACTGAGAGATTCAACACAATCTGTTATGGGTTATTTTCCTTAAATATACTACTAATTATTGTAAAAACTTCATGATTTTCTACTAGTTTTTTTTTTATATTCACAAAAGCACACTTTAGTCACTTTTTTTTTTTTATTAATTTGGACGTTTTACTATTGCGATTTTTATTTCTTAAATTTTTAAAATAAATTATGCATGGGACTAAATAGTTTTTCTTTGTAAATCTGTTATAATTTTAGCGTAATTTTGTTTAATATATGAATAGAATATGAAAATTACTCATATTTTACCAATTTTTTCATTTTTTTTTAAACTAAATTTAAATAAACGAGTCAGTAGAAATTCATGAAATTTACACAGTAATTAGCAGTATGTACAAGGATAATAACCCATAATAGATTGAGTTGAATCTCTCAATTTTTGTATGCTTTGTGAATTATTTTTGTGAATTTTGGCCATATTTTAAAAATAAATCGGCCATATTTATTCTGCCATTTCGAATTTAAGTTTTTAGACATTGGTTCGTATTAATATTACCAAAAGAACCTTTTATGCCAAATTTCAGCTAAATCGGACATTTTTCAAAAAATTTGAACCATTTTAGATTTTAAGCTTTCACGGCCATTAAGATATAAAGAACTTTCACTTTCGGGTTTAGACCGTGTTAATGGATTTTCACTTTCCGACGTTTCGTCTCTTACTACTAGAGACATCTTCAGGGATTAATCTGAAACTAAGTTTCGAATCAACTTGTGTCACTATTTATGACGAGTTGTGGTTATTCACCCGTGACGAGGTTTTTCCTATCAAAGACTTCCATATTGCAGGTAAGTGGTAACCAGTGTCCCGATTGATATTGTTAGGATGCTTGATGATTTCTATCGATTCCCGTATCTTCCTTGGCATTTTTCTGTTTTCTGTTAATATTTGTTTTGTTTCAGACAAATTGATTTTATTACCTGTTTCATGTACATGTTCCATTAACACGGTCTAAACCCGAAAGTGAAAGTTCTTTATAAATTTGAACCACCCTAATGTCGAAATTTTTTTTTAATATTTTCACTATTGTTTTCGTAATCAGGGGGGCAAAAAATGGCCCTATGCAAACAAGCAGACTTTTGTCACTTTTTTTTCTGGGACCACCGTGTATCGGTGGCACCAAATATTGTTTTCTAAAACCAAAAAAGGTTTTAAATTCTATATATTGATTAAATATTGATGACTGGTTTGGACTTGTTATACAGGGTGTATTTGAAATAGCGTAGGAAATTTTAACAGGTAATTCTACATGATAAAATATGACAAAAAGTTCCTATAAATATATGTCTAAAAATGCGTCATAAGGGAGCTACGCCCCTTTGAAATTGGCTAAAAAAATCGGTTTTTATTTAATAACTCAACAATCCTTTGAGATATATTAACGAGGTTTTGCAGGTGAATTAATCCCAATAAGGCCCATCTTTGTATATCATTTTCACGTACTTTCACCATATATACCAGGGGTATGCGAAACGGGGGGGCCTTATCAGTTTTTTGTCCCAAACTTTTTTCTGTGTAACTTTTTTGCAATTTTATTTTTGGAATATGATTCCTCAGGTCAAAATACATAAAAAAGGTACTCTTGTTGTAATACTGTAGGATTAACCGTTTTCGAGAAAAGTTCATTTGAAGGTGAAAGTCCACGGTTCGAGGACGAAAAATTAAATACTAAAATGTCGAAAACCAAAATTTTAATGATGCAATGTTCTTCTACATCAAAAACTAAGAAAAAAAGTTTCCATACATGTAGGTCGAAAAAACGCTTTTAAAGCTACCATAGCCCTTTAAAAATGGTGCATATTTAGGAGACCATAGCTCCATTAGGATTGATTTTTGGAAGTACCTGTATATGAGGTTTTTTTCTTAGTTTTTAATGTACATTCGCCCTGCATCATTCAAATTTTGGTTTTCATCATTTTAGTATTTAATTTTTCGTCCTCGAACCGTGGAATTTCACCTTCAAATGAATTTTTCTCGAAAACGGTTAATCCTAAAGTATTACAACAAGAGTACCTTTTTTGTGTATTTTGACCTGAGGAATCATATTTCAAAAATAAAATTGCAAAAAAGTTACACAGAAAAAAGTTTTGGACAAAAAACTGATAAGCCCCCCCCGTTTCGCACACCCCTGGTTGAAATAAGTACATGAAAATAACACATAAAAACGGGCCTTGGCAGTGTTAGTTGACGTACAAAACCTCGTTGATATATCTCAAAGGGTTCCTGAGTTATTAAATAAAAACCGATTTTTTTAGCCACTTTCAAAGAGGCGTAGCTCCCTTATGACGCATTTTTAGACATATGTTTATAGGAACTTTTTGTCATATTTTATCATGTAGAATCACCTGTTAAAATTTCCTACGCTATTTCAAATACACCGTTTATACAAAAATAAAAAGGAACCTTTTTTTAAATAGTTCTGAAAATCGGTACTTTTATGAGAAATGTTTGCTTACTTTTTATTATGTGATACTTCCGCCAGTACTTGCTATTTTTTTATGATCCAAATGATTTTTATTCTGAATAATAGCTTCGACATGATAGCACGGTTCACCTGGGCGATTTTAAATAAACATTTCGTGGACCCCTACATTTTTTGGACTAAAACATAACTGATGACATAAGAAATCAATTCCCATTTGAAAGAAAATCGTAAAAGATACACTTTTTTAGACAGATAAAAAAACGTTTTTTGAGTAATAAGGTGTGTCAAAAAATCGCGATTTTCAAAATCAAAAACGCTCTCTGGCTTAAAAGTTGCTTCTTAGTAAAAAACAGTGGCCACTCAAAAATGAGCCAAATCGATAAATGTTTAAAGGTAGCTCAAAGCACTCAAACTTTTTCGGTACCTGTTTTTCGGATAAAAACTGATACCGATAAAAATTGAGGATATTTTAGAGGGCTTCTTTGGTAATATTTAGAAATAATACTAAATGTCAACTAAAACAATTATATCCCCCTCCCCTTAAGTTAGAACATGAAAATATCGCCAATAATTTGAAGATTTCGCGAAAATTTTATTTTTGCAAGTTTTTAAAAGTGCATAAAAAATTGTTTTAAATAAAAAATCTGCAAAATTATATATTAGTATATAAGCATATATACATGTTAACTAACCATACAGAAGACATAATTTTTTTCCTCAAGTTGAGTAAAAAAAATTAATTTCGATTATAAACCGGGTGGATTTTCTGTTTTTTGCCTAAAACTTTTTTCGGTGTACTTTTTTTTGATTTTTTGGTTGGAATACTTTTTTATGTAAAAATACACAAAAAAGTTTCTGTGGTTTAACATCGCAGGTTTAACCGTTTTAAAGATAAATGCATTTAAAAGTAAATTTTACCGCATGAAGAACCAAAAATAAAAAAATAAAAAAATGTAAAGCAAAAAACAAATATTTTAGTAATGAGTGGTTATTTAACATTAAAAACATAGAAAAAGTTTATATGCACCTTGGTCAAAAAATCATTCCTAAGGAAGTTATGTCCTTGTAAATATGCCCATTTTTAATAAATTTTCGCGAAATCTTCAAGTAATTTTTTTTTTATGTTCTAACTTAAGGGGAGGAGGAATATAATTTTTTAGTTTTCTCACAATTAGTATTGTTTCTAAATATTACCTAAGAAACCCTTCAAAATTTCCTTAAATTTATATACAATCACTTTTTATCCGAAAAACAGGTACCGATATTTTTCAAAGTTTGAGTGCTTTGAGCTACCTCTAAACATTAATCGATTTGGCTCATTTTTGAGTGGCCACCGTTTTTTACTAAGGAGCAACTTTTGAGCTAGAGAGCATGTTCGATTTCGAAAATCGGGATTTTTTGACACACCCTATTACTCAAAAAAACGTTTTTTATCTTTCTAAAAAAGTGTATCTTTTACGATTTCCTTTCAAATGGAAATTGATTTCTTATGTTTTAGTCCAAAAAATGTAGGGGTCCACGAAATTTTTATTTAAAATCGCCCAGGTGAACCGTAATAGTATGGCTAGTAAAATATCGTTTAAACTGCCGATTTAATATAAAAATAGTCTTTATAAAATGCGCCAGCTTCCGGTAGATGAATACCTCGCTCCAAGCTCTGTACATTACTTATTATTACCATTTTCCGGTCCAAGCAAGTCAAAAACCGCGTGGCTACTAGGAAGAAGCCGAGCCACGATCAGCCAACTCACAGGGATCCTCACGGGTCACTGTGGACTAGGAAGGCACCTGTTCAAGATGAAGGTTGGTAACGACCCCGTCTGTTCGGGTTGCGGGATAGACGAAGAATCGTCCTTCCATTTCCTAGGACAATGCGATCGGTTCGGCAGAATACGACAGGAGATCTTCGGAGTGGCAACTCTCCGAAGAGAGGAGTTGCGTACCCTTGCCTGGACAGATATCGCGACCTTTATAAGGAGGTCCGGCAGGTTTAGGCAGGGAGTAGGGTAGATGTGTGGCTGGGACAGCTCGGGGCTGGCAAAAAGGGCCATAATGGCCTAGTTGCCTGGCTTGTAGCCTCCCCACCCCTTACTACTACTACTACTATTATTACCATTGACTAAGTATAAATTCTCCTCTTTAACCAATGTTATTACAAAAGGTACTATCAGGGTCAGTCCATCTAAATTAACTTTATTTTTTAATTTGGACTTTTTGGTTCTTGGCAAAAAGTCCAAAAAAGCAAAAATAGACTACCAAGAACCCAGATGGAATGACCCTAGAATGTAGGTCTTAAATCTTATATATTATTCACAGCGCCAGCGCCAGCGCTAGAATAATATTATACGGTAGTTTCGAATTTTCAAAATCAAAAATAGTCATAGACAAAAAGTTTTTGGATATAAATTTGTTTCATAAAAAACGAGCAACTTTTTTTTTTTAATGTCCCTGCGTCTGTCCGTCTGTCAGAAACAAAAAAGTTATGGGGGTTTAAACTTCTTCTTTTCAGGAAAAAATAATTTTATTATAAGGGTTACTTCTACCAAAACAAAATTAAAAAAAAATTGAAAAATTTTGAAAATTTTTTTTTGAATTTTTTTTTTCAATAATTTTTCTTTTTTCAAAAAAAGATCTTTAAAAAAAATGTAATTTTTTTTGTTATTTTTTTTTTTTTAATGCAATATACCATTTACTGTGAATAATATATAATGGAAAGTTAAGCATTACATATCTTCACGGCTTGTTTAGATTATATAGCAGGGGCGTTTATGAGCTTTTTTCAGATGAAAAAACTATTTGGCCAATTGGCAGTCGGCAAATTTTCATAGGTGACGAGATTTTTTTTAGTGGTCAGTTTTTTCGGGAACAAATTTTTCCCCAGTCGGAAAATTTTACCCTCAAACCCCTTCACGACATGACAAAAAACTAAGAAACGAACCTGTTATCTAAAAGCAAAAAGGCACTAACCCGAGCTCGTATTAACTTTGTTTCTTGACGTTACTATCATCGGGCTTAAATAAAATATTTATCAAAGGGCCCGATCAGCTATTAGCAAAAAAAAATTTAGGAGATATTTTTAGATTTCTTTTTGTGTCCCAACATAAAAATATTTTCCCAAGGGGTTAAATCAGCCTTAAGCAAAAAAAAAATGTCTATTTGAAAATTTACAGGCCCCTTGTTAATATGCCGAAATATTTTAGATTTTAAGCTTTCACGGCCATTAAGATATAAAGAACTTTCACTTTCGGGTTTAGACCGTGTTAATGGATTTTCACTTTCCGACGTTTCGTCTCTTACTACTAGAGACATCTTCAGGGATTAATCTGAAACTAAGTTTCGAATCAACTTGTGTCACTATTTATGACGAGTTGTGGTTATTCACCCGTGACGAGGTTTTTCCTATCAAAGACTTCCATATTGCAGGTAAGTGGTAACCAGTGTCCCGATTGATATTGTTAGGATGCTTGATGATTTCTATCGATTCCCGTATCTTCCTTGGCATTTTTCTGTTTTCTGTTAATATTTGTTTTGTTTCAGACAAATTGATTTTATGACCTGTTTCATGTACATGTTCGGCTACTGCCGATAAGGAAATTTGTTTCTTTCTTATATTGCGCTCATGCTCTTGAAGTCTTGTAGAAATTTTTCTCTTAGTTTCACCTATGTAAACCGTACCACAGGAGCAGGGTATTTTATATACGCCTTCTGAACTCAGGGGTATTTTGTCTTTTGTTGAAGTCAAACATTGACCTAATTTTTGGTTGGACCGAAATATAGGCTTAATATTTGACTTCTTCAAAAGTTTACCTATTTTATCCGTGATACCGCTTACATAGGGAAGTATAACTTGTGTCTATCTGTCATTGTCACTATTGTCCTGTTGTTTGGGTCTGGGATTTCTGTATTTGTATATGGTCTTATTAATGTCTTTTTTGGTATAACCGTTCATGGTCAAGGCTTTGGTTAGTTTAAGGAGTTCTGTGTCTAGGGAATTCTTGTCTGAAATCATGAAAGCCCTATGAACAAGTGAATTAACTACCGAGCGTTTTTGAGAGGGATGGTGATGTGAAAATGCGTTTAGGTATCTGTCAGTGTGGGTTTTCTTCCTGTATACCGAGTGTCCTATTGAGCCATTTTCCGTTTTGTAAACCAAAACGTCCAAAAGGGGAAGTGATCCGTTGTTCTCAATTTCCATCGTAAACCGTATAGATTTATGTTGGGAATTGAGGTGATTTAGAAAACCTTGAAGGCTTTCCATGCCATGGGGCCAAATAGCATAGACATCGTCTACGTATCTGCGCCAAATTTTAGGTTTTAATGGAAATGACTCAATAGCTTTTTTCTCGAAGTATTCCATGAAAGCATTGGCCGCAGGGGGTGATAATGGGGATCCCATTGCGGCGCCTGACACTTGTTCATAGAACTCTCCCTGTATCAGAAAATATGTAGATGTCAGACAAGCTTTATGCCGAAATACCCTACCTTTATTAAAATTGAAATAGTATATTCTATAACTAGTATGGAATAGACAATATTCCGCGCGAGCGGAAAGTTGGTCATACCAGCCGGTAGGCGAGTATGACGGTCCCGCGAGCGCGGAATGACTATTCCATACGTGTTGTAGACTATACTTTTTCTTCGACTGCAAATATGAAACACTGTATGGCCTTAAACTGCGGACAAGGTTAAAAACAATTTTTTTTGTGACTCGACATTGTAAATGCAACAAAACACATACTTTTAAATAAAACAATTAATGTTATTTAATAATTTTATCAAATCAGTACTTAAAAAAGATTTTTATTTAATTTTAGCACATATTAACAAATTATAATGCAAAAATTGAAGGTTATGTCAGATTGTTGTGACAGATATCGGGTTTAAATAATTAACAGTAGATGGAGCAGTTTTAATTTTTTGAACTAAATTGATAAAAAACTGGTCAAATATTAAGAAAAACTAATAAACTTTATGTTATTTTAACGCAAAACTTTAAATTTGCTTTAAATTATTCAATATTTCATGGTAAACAATATATATATATTATTGCTAATTTTGCTACAGTTTTCTTTACGTTTATAAACAAGAGATGGCACTACATGTGCTCATTCTAACACTTGGTACGGAATATTCATACCGTATCTAGAGCTAGAATGGATTCATTCATACATGTGCTCATTCTAACACATGGTACGGAATATTCATACCGTATCTAGAGCTAGAATGGATTCATTCTACGTTTGAAAAGTGTGTGTATTTGTTTACATTCTAAAGCAGTCGTAGAAAAAGTTATTTTCTAAGTCTGTTTTTAGGGGAGAGACCTTCCTATGCCCGGGCCCCTCCTGGCTGAGCCCGGTACTACGCCAGTGTTTAAAAATAAATTTAGGCTTCCAAGAAAAAACTCACCATTTTGGTCAATATGAGGTGATTTGACGTGGAAGGGTTGAAATCATAATCTTGCATCTAAGACAAGTGGGAGAGACGTAATAATCTGTTATAAATTGTTCGACAAAAATGAACACCTCGCATTTACGCAAGTCAATCGTTTTAGGTAAAACTTAATATATACAAAACTTGTGTGAATTTATAGCTATCGGCAGTCTTCTAATATACAGAAGTCACTGGAAAGTCTTTTAAGGCGCAAAAAATATAAAATATTGAAAAAATCAGATAAAAAAAAATTGCTTCTGATAATACAAGTGATGCAATAGTGTTATGTTGTGGAAATGATAGTTTTTATAGTAATTAAACTGTTGATAGTGTCGGAAGTGTTTGGTGCGTCCATCAAGATTAATCCTGCTGCCTTAGAAGAGAATGTGCTCACGGAAAATTTCGAGAGGGTTAAACATCAAATTTTTGATGCTGCGGTAAGTTTAAACATGATCACTTAAACTCAAAATGGTGCGGTTCCACGGTTCCACCTCACTTACTTTCTCACGAAAATGTGCCTATAAATTTAACATTTTGATTTTTTTTGTATTATACTATTCACAGCTTCTGCGCTAGAATAGTATTATACGGTAGTCGAATTTTATAAAATTTTCAAAAATCGTCCTAGATAAAAAATTCTTGGATATAAATTTGTTTCATTAAAAAATAAAAAAATATATTTGTCCATCTGATGTCAAGATTTTTGTACATAAGATAACTTAAGAACGAATAATCCGATCGACTTGAAAGTTTCAGGAAATATCAAGTTTTATAAGGGAAAAAACCTTATTATTTTTGAAAGTAATCTCCAAAAAAATAAAAAAAGTTATGGGGGCTTAAAGTTAAAAAAAAAATCGAAAAAATTAATTTTATTATCTACAAATTTTGAAAGTAATCCCTGCGAAAACAAAAAGGTATGGGAAGGGGGGTTAAACTTTTTTTAAAAATGAAAAAATTAAAATTTTATTTTTTTTTAATTGTTCGTTTTTCCCAGAAAGAAAATATTTTTTATCCAATACATACAGATAATAAGACAATTACCAGCTTTATTTTAAATAGATAAACTCAATAATAACCCCCTCAGGGCTTTTACTTTATTGAGTGGATAATTATTTGTTTTACCCACTCAACTGTCACTTGTCAAATTATTTTCTTGTAAATGTCATTAAAATTTTTAATAAAAATATGAATTTCTAAGCTATTTATGGGATAAAACCTTGTATGGCACTCATGGGTAAACCGATATTGCCCTCTCGAAAATTAACCTGCGAGGCGTCAGCCAAGCAGGTTAATTTTCTCATGGGCAATATCTTACTTTACCCACTAGTACCATAAATAACTATTATTGCATCATTTTCAGCCAAGAATAAAAGTAGCTATACCTACACAGTTCATTTTTAGTGAGTTTTTAAAAAGCAATATAAATATAAAACTAAATTCAAAATCTATGTATCTGCCAGCTAGAAAAACGATTGTCATTTTTTCAACAAAAAATACGAGATTCCTTCTAGAAGGTGATCATAAGATTTCCCCGAAATTTCCTCCAAGATTAAAAATTTAAAAATGATCTAAAAACGGTCCCACGTTTGGCTTTAAGATTTTTTCAGATTTCCTCGAGATATAACATCTAAGATTTGTATATACACTTTAATTCCTCAGCGGTTTACCCTACCTCAGATTTCCTCGAGAGATTGCCTTCAATTTGTACGTCGGAATTCCTTAGAGGTTTACACCTTTATTTTACCTCAAAAAATGAAAAA